>PVKZ01003826.1:0-17406 GCA_004027375.1 Macroglossus sobrinus
GTCACAAATAGCAGAAGTGATGGGATGTTGTTTCTGACATTAAGTCGTAAAAGGTTCTGGCTTCGATCTCGGACATTCTCTTCCTCTCCCTGAGTCTCGGGGTCCCTCACTTGAGGGGAAGCCAGCTGCTGTGTTGTGAGTAGCCCCAAAGAGCAGCCCACGTGGCCCTGGGCCAACAGCCGGTGAAAAAGAGAGGTCTGCCAAAAGGCATGTGAGTGAGCTCGGAAGTGGATTTTCCACCTCGTTTGGGTCTTGAGGCGACTGCAGCCCTGGCTGAAAGTTTCACTGACATCTCATGAGAGCACCTGAGCCCAATAAGCTGCCCTTAAAACCTTGACCCTTAGAAAATGTGTGAGATAATAAATGTTTGTGATTTAAGCTGTTAATTTTTAGGAGAGAGGAGAGAGAAGAATAATTTGTTACATAGTAATAGATAATTAAGACACAAAGTTAAAAAAATTGGTATTGCTATTTAGTATGTGTAGCTCAGTGGGTAGAAAGCATGACACAAAGATAGTCGGAAGCAACATGGAGAGTCTCCTGTTATACAGAAAGCCAACTGTATAACACATAAATGGATAATAGCCATCATATATAAAAAGTTTCTACGAATCAATATGATAAAGATCTACTGCACTGTAGAAAAATGGGTCTGTGACCTTAGGAAAGTCACTTAAGCAGTTTTCTCATTTGTAAAATTGGGATAATCAAGTGCCTCTTTCTCAAAGTTGTCAGTTATGCCTGGCACAGAGTTAGACCTATGCAAGTATTACATTAAAAAAATAGGTAATTTCCACAGGAAAATATATGCCACCATGACATCACCTGTATGTAGACTCTCAAATAGTCAAACTCAAAAGTAGAGTGTAGAATGGTGGGTACCAGGGGTGGGAGTTGGAGAAGTGGGGGAAATGGAAAAATGTTGATTAAAGCATACAAAATTCCAGTTATGTAGATGAATAAGTTCTAGAAATCTAATGTCACAGCATTGCGACAATGGTTAACGATACTGTATTGTGTACTTGAAATTTGCAGAGTGGTTCGGTCTGAAGTCTTCTCGACCCTCACAGTCGTCATTGTGCTCTGAGAAAACGAATATGTTCATTAGCTTGACTGTGATGTGTAGATAGACAATGTGTATGTATACCTTCACATTCGCAGTGATATATGTCAAAACATCAAGTCGTACACTTTAAAGGTATACAGAAGATATCTCAACGAAGCTGTTTTACAAATATTAAATCGATCTGTTAGAAGTAAAAAACAATCAAACCCCCAATATCTACTAAAACAGCTATAAAACAGCCAGCAAGCTTATGAAAAGACGCTCCCCCTCAGTAAGGACCAGAGAAATGCTGAGTTTGTCAACCGTCTGTGCCTAGGGAAGCATCCTGCATTGTCACTGGTGCTCGGTAAATATTTACTGAATGACTGAGTTTTACAAGGTGTGAGCCAGAGCCCATATAGATAGTGTGCTTACGTGGTGAAAGAGATTTCAGGGAGCAGACAAGGGCAAGGCAGATGTCAGGAGGAAGGGACACGCCGACGAGCCCAGCTTGTGTGAGGACAGTCGGAAGTGCTGTGTGGCAGGGGCACGAGAAGCAAGGGGATTGGACACCTCACAGGAGGATGTGAACAGACTGGTCGGCCATGGTGAGGGCTTTGGCTTTTACTCGGGGCGAAATCAAGAGCCGGCGTTGGGTTTTGAGCGGAAGAGGGATGCCGTCCACCCACTCACTCTGGCTGGTAGGTGGCCAGTCAACTGAAGGGGCAGAGGGAAGACTCAAGCTAAATGGGTAGCAGGTGACAAGGGGCTCAGATTTTAGGTGTTTTTTTTAGACAGAAAGAACCACGAGTGTGTCACCTGTGACGTTTGTGTTGGGGTCACATGACGTCCCTTGCTCAGAAGGGTTCCATGCTGCTGCTTGCAGGCTCTGCTGGTGCCATCTTGAAATTCTTAATAACCTTTGGACAAGGGAATCCTCTTTCCCTTTGCACTGGGCCCTGGATCCCGTGCAGACGTGCTAGGACTTGTCGACAGGCTGGACATGGGGTACAAGAGAAAGAGAAGTGACAGAGATCACATTGAGGATTTGGGCCTCAGCAGCTGAGACAGGAGTTGCCACTGAGATGAGGAAGGCTGCAGAATGATAAATACTAGGAATAGAGGATCTGGCAGAGAGAAGGAATTTTCTAGAACATGGGGTCATTTGGGAACTATACTGGGGTCCTCCCTGGGGAGAGTTTCCCCCCCCCCCATCACGTTTCCATCAGGAGGTCTCCCCATCCCAGTCCGACTAGAGCCTGCCTAGTATAATGACAGCAACAACAGCAGCTGTGTCCTCTTTGGGGACAATGGTCTGACCTCAGGAGGGCTGTCTGTGCATGCCACTGACTTATTTTTAGAATTTCTCATTTCTCCTCAACGGCCACGGGCATGTCTGGATAAAAAAAAAAAAAAAAAAAAAATTCTCTGGCTGGATGTGAATGGCTGAATAAAAACCTTTAATTAAGAGTTAAAGACTTTAATCTGCCTATAACTCGGTTTTACGCCGAAAGCCTGCAATTCTAAAGGCAAAAACCGAGAGGACACAAAGTGCCACCCGATACAAAGCCATGCACATGTTGAGGCAAAACAATTGTGGTCTCCCGGGCGATTAAACTCTCCACTCTTCAGATCGGGGCACAGACACGTGATCCTTCTCCCCGTCTGAACTGTGAATTTTGCTCCCCGCTTGCCAGTGTTGCTGACTCAACACAGAATATATTCTTGCTCCCTCCCCACAGACACCCCCACACGCAGGCTGCAGTCTCGTCCACTTCTGTCCTCCTCGGCTCCCTTCTTCGTGGGTATCCCAGAGGAGCCGCCCGACTAAAAAGAGGCTTCATTTCTTTTTATGGCCACTAGAAAGTAGGGAGGGATGGGGCGGGGTGGGAGTGGGGGGAAGCACACACACTTCTCTTTTAAAGATGCAAGTTTCCCGCAATTTATGGGAAGGAGGCAGGAGTCTCTGACGGGAAGGAAGAGTGTAGCGTTGGAGAGGCCATCGGTTGGCATGATTGACAGGGAGAAAAAGCCCTTGAACTTCCCGATGTAAATAATTTAAGGGTTGGCAGTGCTCACCTTTGGGCCTTAATTGGAGCTTTGGGGAAGTTGTGAAGTAGGGGGGAAACAAAATTGCTGAGACAAGCGAGAGAGAAGCAAGCTTACTGGCCTGGACTTGATTTAGCCAGGGGAGCAGCTGATGAGCATGGCAGAGGAAGCCAGCCAATTCAGGAGAAGATCTGGGAAGGACTGGGGTCCCCCAGGCACATGGAACCATCTGTGAATGGGGACATTCTCCATCACGTGGTTTGAAAATTCTCCTTGCTACGAAAAGGATCTCAGAGATAGAAGATGCCTACCACGGTGAAAGGAAATGAAACAATATATAATACACAATATTGCTATAGTTCTTACTGCACACTAGGTAACCTTCTAGGTTAGTAGTTGGCCAACGGTTTCTGTAAAGGGCCAGACAGTAGATATTTTAGGCTCCGTGCCCATATGGTCTCTATAGGAACTGCAACAACTCACCTTTCTTCCTGTGGTGTAAAAATAAACATGGGCAGTATGTAAATGAATAGGCACAGCCGAGTTCCAATAAACCTTTATTTATAGACTCTGAAATTTGAATTTCATTTTTCATGTGTCATAAAATATTTTTTCTTCTCGAGATGTCCTTCAACTCTTTAAATACTGAAACCATCCCGAGCTGCCTGGCTGTACAGAACTGGTGGCAGGTCATAGTTGGCCCTTGTTCTAGATACTTTTTATATGGAACTCTTTGAATCCCCCTAACCCTGCGACAGTTTCTTTGAAAGATGAGTGAGCATGGAGAGAAAACGTCATTGCTGATGGTTGTTGCTCTTATGCATGGAATTGTGTCCCCCCCACCCTCAAAATTCCAATGTCGAAGTCCTAACACCCAGTGCCTCAGAATGTGACTTTATTTGGGAAAAGGGTTGTTGCAGATATAATTAGTTAACGTGAGGTCGTTAGGATGGGTCCTCATCCAATATGATTGGCGTCTTCATCAAAAGGGGGAAATTTGGACCCAGAGATGTGTGCAGGGGGAGCTCCATGCGAGGATGAGGGCAGAGGTCAGCCAAGGCATGCCAACGATTTCCAAGAATCCCTAGGAACGAGGCAAGTCACATGGGGCAGACTTCTCTCTCTCAGACCCTAGAAGGAACCGACTCGGCTGTCACACCTAGATGTTGGAACTTCAGAACTGTGAGACGACAAATCTCTATTATTGCTTCCGCCATCCAGTCTGTGGAACTTTGTCACAGCAGGCCTAGGGTGCTGATACGGTGGCAAAGCCAGTAAGTGGATGAATTTCAAGAGTTTTGACTTCAGAGACTGGGTCCATAATCATTGTGCTATTCATTCCGACCATCACTTTACCATAGAAATGTAACAAAATATGGCTTTAGAGGCTGAAAGAACCAGGTCCAACTCCTGAGTACACTGTCTCCCACTCTTTTGTCTGTCATCTATGGTCAAGTCAGAGTCCTTGTCTATTCTGGTTCCCTCTGAGGTTTCCAGTTTGGACTCCTGAGACTAGATAGAAACCCATTCGTTTGGGTTAAGATGCAGTTCTGTCTTCCCATCCCCAATCATGAATTCCTGGCTAGAATTCTATCATGGAAGTCTTCTCCAGCTGGGCACCCAGCAGGGAGCAGTACAATGGCAGAACCAAGCCTAAGGCCCAGGAATGTAAGTTAGGATCGGAGCCCAGATTGTGAAACCCAGAGAGGAAACTGCTTATGGAATTATAGCTATTGGCATTGGCCGTGGAAAGGACCACAGTTCCTAATGTGGGGTGTGGGGGAAGAGGAAAGTACTAGGCAAAAGGAAGGGAGACACATAAAGGGAGAAAAACAGCACCAAGCTTGGCGGAAGCCAGATAGACCCTGGTTTGAATCTCACCCCTGCCACTTAGTAGCTGTGTGATCTTAAGGAAATTACTTAACCTCTCTGAGCCTTAGTGTTCTAATCTTCGACATGGAATTAGTAAGAGCTCCCTCCTAGAATTGTTGTCAGGGTTAAGCAAGAATACGGGAATAATAATAATACATATCTCTCAGGGTTGTAAAGAGCCTAGCTGGACACCTGGTTCCAAGTAGATGCTCAGCAAATGGGGGTGAGGCATGCAGCTGGTGCTCTCCCAGATCCACTTGGATCCCATATTCGCGTGACCACTGGCTTTGGTTTGCTTTCACTCCCAGCAGCTCACCCCTGCCAGCTCTTTTGTTTTTTTTTTTTGGGGGGGGGGGGGGGGGGAGGACCGCTCTTGGATTTTTAAAGCCTGAGAAGGGACATGGCTGGGAATGTGTGCCTTTGCAGGGTTTGGTATCAGTATAATGCTTGCCTAAAGAATGAGTTAAAAAGTCTTTCCTTCATTCCTAGTTTCTGGAAGAGTCTGTGGAGACCTGTATGTGGAAGAATTTGGTCTGTCTTGGGGAATGTTCCATGCGTACTTGAAAAAATATATGTATATTCTGTTGTTGGGGGAAGTGTTTTACAAATGTCAGTTATGTCAGGTTGGTTGATTGTGTTGTTTAAATCTTCCATATCCCTGCTTATTTCCTTCTACTTGTCCTATCAAGAAGCACTGAGATACTTGACACTTATTTAGTTTTATTAATCAATGTCACCCCAATAATAGGTAACAAAAAAGGAGTGCTTTAGTTTCCACCTGTCTTCTATTTTTCCTTTTAGTTTTATAGGTTTTTCTTGCATCTATTTTGAAACTGTTTTGTTACGTAGATGCACATTTAGGATATTGTTGTGTCTCATTGGTAAACCGATCCCTTTCCTGTTATGTAACTGTTTTATGTCCCTTATTCTTTCTCCTGCTGCAGTGAGTCTCCACCTGTGCCCTGGATTTGCTGCTCTGTTCCTATCATTAGTTCTTTTGGGGAGAAGGATCTGGGTGGAGTTTTGTGTATGTACCCTAGCAGGGCTACAGGACTCTACCACTGAGAAAGGCTCCATCTAGTATCCTACCCGCATCTGATCTTTCTCCCAAGCACCCACTGGAGGTCTGTGGAGAAGAGCCTGTGAATGTATGCAAGCTTCCCTCTGGTCTGTAACTCTCACGCTGGCCCACACTTGGACTTTAGCAACTTGTTCAAAATATTAGCTGAATTCTTACCCACTTGCCGGAGCCCACCGGCTAAGATCGAACAGTTCCTGAGAGGGGGAGTGAGGATTGAGAAAAGAAAGGAAAAGAGAGAGACAAAGAGAGAGAGAGAGAAAGAGAGAGAGAGAGACAGAGACAGACAGACAAAAGATAAAGTCGGGAGGGCTAACAGTAAATACTGCGCCCCAAGTTTATTAAGCACAGCATATTTATACTCTTGGAAATGCATGGGAAGCAAAATCCACAGATATTCTAACAATTGCTGACATTTACATAAGTTCTCTCACAACCTCTTTCATCCTGTTCTGTCTCCCAGAATGGGCAAGGAACATTCAACTCTTTACATTAAGCCAAACTTCCTCCTTCTGCATAGAGCCCACCTGCCCTGCAAACTTCTAGCCTGCAGGCAACTTTAACCCTGTCTGCAAGACAGGCAGCAGAAATGGCTCCCAACACCCACTTATATAGTGCCTGGTACCTCTTCATCCTATGCTCTGCCACCAGTGACCCTTGGGGGAGCCCGTCTTTCTTTGGAGTTAAGGCTCCTTGGCTTCCCCATGACCTCAGCTTTTGGATGCGCTTAAGAAAAGTTACGATTTTGAAGTGTATCTGCCTTGTCCTTGTTAGGATGGGAGTGAAGCTCCTTCCAGCTCTCTGCATCCTACGTGGAAGTGAAACTCCACATGATTGATAATTTAATATCTCGTTTAAAAAAAAGTATTCTTGCAAATTTCCAATATAGAAGTGGTCACCTCAGCATTATGTGAAGAGTAAAGTTACTTTAATTAAAAACGGAAAGAGAGTTTTAGTTTGGTGAATGCTAGGAAGGATTGATTAGTGCTCGTAAAAGATGCCTAATTTAAAAAGGGATTTTGCCAGCCAGAGGAAAAAAAAATTATAAAATAGCTTCATAAGCCACAGGAAAGGAGGTTTATTCAAAAAGTGCTGCTGTATCTTTCCCTGGCATGGTGTAATTTGGTTAACTGCGGCTTTGCCATCACCTCATAGCTCTAGCAAAAAGCGTTGCCCTACTAAGGACATCTGTCTGTTCTTCGCTTCGGAAATCCTCAGATATAACTTTTACACAGCATACCCCTTTCCAATCGTCAAACCTCATGTTCAATGTGCTGTAATGTCTAAGGGCCTGAACATCACAAAGAGAGTGAATGATCAGGCCAGGTGCAGAAAGGATGAGAGCAAAGGAGTTACAGAGAAGAATATGTTGCTTCATAAGGATTTAAAAAAAAAAAAAAAAGCTTCTGCTTTATCCAGAACGGTTAAGTAGAGTCAAGACACATGGAGTAAAGACAGTGCTTCTAGCGAAGGGTCCCTCTTTCTGAGCTGTCACGTCCACCCAAGTCTCAGTGATGGCACCAGTGCCCTTAACTAGTTAATTTAATGTTTCTTAAGGATTGCTGGCTCCAGCAGCGTCCAATACTGGAAGGAGCTTTGGGGATAGCTCTAGGGGCACTAGTCCCATCATAGACGATGGGAAAGGTGTCTCTGAGATGGTGCTCAATTTAGACAAACTGGGTTTTAGTGACAGTTTTTCTTTCGAGTGACCTTGGGCAAGGCTCTTAACTTCTCTCACTCTCAGTTTACTCACCAGTGAAATGGGACTAGTGATTCTCATGTCCTAGTTTTATCTGGTGGATGAAGTGATAAGATCTGTAGAACACTGGACACAAGGCCTGACACTTTGTAAGTGCTTGGTCCCTGTAAATTCATGTCTCCTTATTTCCTTCCTCAGAGCCAGGCAATGAAGGGGACACAACATTAGTCGTTCACCAAACCCTGTCCCCTAGGATATTGATTTTAGGAAAAAATATACAATTTTACATTTGCAATTTAAGGAACCTGGAGGCGTTTTTCTTGAAAGGGTTGAATTTTGCATCTGTGTCCACCCTAGGATGGTTTATTGGTATGGGGTGCGATTTTGTAAAATTTTGATGATTTCCATTTTGCGTCGTGAAGGTCAGAGCAGTTCTCCCCTTGGCTCACTGGCGTGGCTGAATCTGTCCTTGGTGTAACTGGGGTCAGGGATTAGAAAGACTTTCGATTAAATTAGCTCAGGTTGTCTGGGTCAGACTGACTAGGTTTGAATCATTGCTTTGCCAGTTCCAAGCTGTAGGACCCAAAGCAAATTTCCATTCTTTCTAAGTTTCAGTTTTCTTGGGACAAACTAAAGGAGGGATTGTGACATTCAATGAGATCATACCTGTCATGTACTCAAAAATGTTTATATAAACAAGGTATAGAATGTTTACCATCTACTGGCTCTGGGCTAAGTGCCTTAAATGGATTACCCATGACAACTCTGTAATGCAGGTGATGTTATTATTCCCATTTCATGAGGGAAGAGGCTGACTGTGGAGAAGTAAGTCGCTCAAGATAGCAAAGACGTGGTGGTAATGGAATGTGAACCCCAGTCTGTGTTCTTAACCCCATTATTATAATCCCTCCCATTTTCTTCAGTTTCTGCTTCTTGTCAGAGCACTGTAGAATTTAGAAATACGTTTTGTTATTTAGTGACACATTGATACGTTCCATCCCTGGAAATGCCTTCTGAGAAATGTTTTGGAGCTTTTCAGCTACTCTGAGAATGGGGAAGTCAGCAGAAGGTATTTTGGGGGACAACCTCCCAGTCTGATCACTCTTAACTGCTTGGTATTTGGGCATTTGAAGACTTAGGTTTGTAAGTTCTACTCATGAATGGGGCATTGACTCTGGTTGCTGAGGGGATGGTGGGCAGACAATGATCCTATGCTTCCCACAGACCAGAGGAAAGATGAATTTTTCAGGGGAGCAGAATGATCAGCAGTAATTTTGTCTGAAGCCTCACCTCTTTAGAAAATTGTCTGAAGCTTACAATGTAGACTAAGCTTGGCAAATGGAAGGGTGTGCCATAGATGGGAAAATAATCAAAGCTTTTGCACTTGGCATTTATCTACCAAGAGTAGTTAACTTTTTGTCCTAATTTTTTTAAAACCATTTTCTATCAGGTTCTAATTAACACACAGCTAGAACTATGAAGTGCAATGGACAATTATTCCTCTGGTCTCCAATGGACTGCCTCCTAGAGAAGGTATCTCGGGAGGGGTTCATGGGAATGAACCCAGGAGTTGTAATTTACAAACGTAGTTTTGATAGCCTCCAGATTTTTTTCCAAAATGATGTTCATGCACAGGGGTAGTACTTAGAATCAACATGCTCGATGTTGAATGCAGTGATAGCGCCTGACTCACAATTAGAAAGGTAATTTTTTTTTTCTCTAGACAGAATCATTTCTAGTCTCTCTTGAGTCCCATTTTGACCTGCGTTACCCGTGTCACACAGTCAGATTAATGATGCGGAGGCAACATCAGAAGTTCTCTGTGTGAAACTCACTTCTCTGTGAAAAAAATCAAGTTGATGACTAAGGTCTTAACCACCTTAAATAATTGATTCACTATACAAAGGAATATCAAAGAGCCCTCCCAGAAATATGGGTCTCCCAGGATAAAGAATCAAATATTTACTGCTTGTCCTCAGTATACACTTCTGACTCTTACAGACTGTTGGTGATAGATGAGCAGGAATCATAAAATCTTCTTGGAGTCCTTTCAAATGGGTTAGCCGTAAACACAATGACCTCTGTTTATTGAGTTGAAACAATTTTAGACCAGCAAGCTGGATACATCTTCTAGAGTATTTGACAACCTGAAAAGTAGATATTATTTACTCCACTTTATAATGTAAAAAATAGGGCTCAGAAGGGTTAAATAAATTGCTTAATATCATCCAGCTAGTATGTCACGGTTCTAGCTTTTAGAACCACTCTGAATTACTTCAAAGCTCTGCCTAGCCTGTCCCTTTACAGCCACTAGAGGGTATCCTGAAGGAGAAGATTCAATTCAGTTTATTTCTTCCCATACCTTATGTATGGTGAAGGATCTAACCATCATAATAGAAGGGTAAATTCACTGAGAAATTACTACAGGTCAGGGACTCTGCTAAACTCTTTATATAGACTTTCTCAGTTAACTTTCTCAACCCTGTAGAGTCTATAGGACTATATCCCCAAAATTCATCTTTCTCTGGTCTGTGGGAAGCATGACATTAAGTAACTCCCTTCATATGTTGGACCTGAGCTTCAATCCCAAGCAGTCTGACTCCAGAGTCCATGCTTCTAACTGCTGTTGCTTCCCAAGACAGCTGATCTGGGACACGGATTGTTCAGAAGACATTTTAGTGGAAGCCAGGCTAAGTAAGGGGTCAGGCCACATGAATAAAAGCAATGGGAGCTGCAGTTAGGGAGTTAAGGGTCAAGGCAATGCGAGACAACCAGTTGCCCATGGCAGCAGAACTTTCAGCACCATGGACAGCTACCCAGAGAGTCGTCTTTTTTTTTTTTTTTTTTTTTTTTTTTTTTATGGTTTAAGTCAGGTAAAGCTCATATCCTCACACAGGTTAATGTTCTCTATTCACTGTCTTTATTATTAATGGACCTTCATTCCTTTCCTGCACGGCTTAGCTCCTCCAAATTAATGGCATTGTTTCAACACCCTCAAGAGCTTTCGATGTCTGTAGTTGATGCGAGCAATTATTTGGAGCCTCTGTAGCTTTATTAGAACATCCCACGGGGTGGTAGGGGGTGAGCGGTTGCTTGGAGGAAGTGGCAGGGGAGCAAGTGAGAATCTTTGGCAGTCTGAATGAATTGCTTTGTCCTTTAACAACCCATTTTTCCTGTAATTCAGAAGTAGATTAAAAGTAGGGTCAGGACCCTGACAATAAACATGAATAGTTAAAAACAATCTAATTGAAGAATACGGGCAATGTCACAAAGAGGCTCACGATTGAAGGCCAAATGGAAGGTACAGTCAAATGCCACTGGAGAGTGAAATCATTGTAAGCTGGGATGGTTACAGAAGACAGTCGAAGGGTGTGTTTGGCTAAGTGGAGAGAGGGAGAGGGGTATTTCAGAAAACAAGTAAAGAGCACGTTAAAAAATCCCAGAGGTAGGGAGCTGTAAAATGTCTAGTGAAGAATAAATAGGCTAATTTTTCTTCTCCTGGAAACTGTGATAGTCTCATATTTGTGTGTGATTGAATTTGAGTCTTAGTTTTATGTATCTATGCAAAACATCATCAGGATGAAGCAGCATCAGATATGCTTTCCCATCATCGGGGTGCTGGCATAGATACACAGGGCCCATGTACCCCATTAGCCTGACATCTCTATTAACACTGGATTTCTGCTACAATTAGAAAACATCACTGGAGACGAGGTGCATAGTTAACACTTCCTCCCAAGCAACTAGGGAGCCCAGAGAAGATGGATTGTCATTTGTAGGAGACAAATGACAATGATGCCCTGTGATATAATGTGCAGGAAAAAAAAACAAACCCACAATCCTATTATGAGACTGTCATTGTAAAGGTTTCTTCTTGTTCCCAGCTCAGACAGAGGAGGGAGACAAGGTACCGTGTTAACAACGGGACTGAGATGTCACTCAGAGCTCAGAAGGATCAGCAGATCCCTGCCGTTTCTGAAAAACAATCCTTTGAGGTCGAATCAAATTAAATGCTGTAAGGAAAACTGTTTTGATGTTCAAGAAAAGGATATGGCTTAACAAGTAAAGCTTCGTTCCTGATTGACCTGGGAAGGCTTGACAATGACGTTTAATTTCCACATTCCTTGAAGAGAGCACCAACTCCAGTGGGCGGTAGAGAAGGTTCCCAA
This sequence comes from Macroglossus sobrinus, assembly GCA_004027375.1. NCBI lineage: Eukaryota > Metazoa > Chordata > Mammalia > Chiroptera > Pteropodidae > Macroglossus > Macroglossus sobrinus. The sequence goes on from PVKZ01003826.1 coordinate 11,913, forward strand.
GCGGACTTCTGAAGTTCTGACCATTTTTACCAGATTTGTTGCCTAAGGAGGGACATAGCCCTTAATTTAAATGAGGAAAAAGAAGAATGTGTTTCACTTTGGCTTTATGTGCCGGGGGACAGGAGATAGAGAGCTTTGTCCATTCAGTTCCTGCCACTGAGAAATGTTATGTGAACGTATCTGTGCACACGAATACTCTGATCTTGGTACCTAGGATGGTGAACTATTAAGACATTCACCAAGCAGTCATCCAGGTTATTTCATGTCTGATGCCTTCTACTCAGAAAAGCTCCAGTGTGGTAATAAGAAAGGAGGGGAACTTTGGTGTGGGGAGATTTGGGTTCAAGTCCCAGCTCCACCACTTTCTAACAGTGTGACCTTGGGCAAGTTACTTAACCTCTCTGAGCCTCATTTTTCTCACTTGTGCAATGAAGACACTAAACTTCTGCAAAGCACTCGGAATAGTGCCTGACATGTATTAAGTGTTCCACAAGTGTTTATCATGCATTCCCACATTATCATCAAAAGCAATTATTTTATTACTTCCTTGGTGAGATGGACAATTCTTGGTTTTCTCTTCCAGTATCTTTTCCCTCCTCTTCTATTAACACCACTCTGATTTTCCTTTGGTGAAAAACACCTATTTCCTTTTCTGTCTATGTGGTTTGGGTAGAGCTCTCTCTTTCTCCTGCCTGCAGAGGTAGACATACCTTTGTCAATCATGGTATTCCATTTTCCTGTCCACAGTGATTGGTTCGGAGATGGACATGTGACCCAGGATGGGCCAATAAGACTCAACCTCAATACTTTTCTGGAAGAAGAAACTGTTACTCTGGTAGTGGTTAAGCATGTATTAGATGGTTCCTCAAAAAGTTAAACATGGAATGACCCATCCGTTCCACTCCTAGATATAGACCAGAAAGAATTAAAAACAGGCATTCATTCAAGCACCAATTTGTATGTGAACGTTCACAGCAGCATGATTCACAATAGTCAGAACAACTCCAATGCACATCCTCTGACGAATGGGAAAATAAAATGATGTCTGTCCACACAACGGAATATATTCTTCCACCGTAAAAAGCAATCAAGTACTGATACCTGCTACACCGTGGATGGACCTCGAAGACATTATTTAGTGACAGCTTGGAGGCTCCCACCTACTGGTGAAGGAAACAGTCTGTTAATACTCTTAAAACAAATGGACGGGAAATATTTCCAGGGCTGGACAACTCCACTCTCCCCACGGGAAAGGCAGGATGCTCTTCGAACCCATCCTCCATGGCTCTCCCCATCACGAGCTCACTGCACAAGACCCCGCTTAAGCGCCGCTTTCTCTGGGAAGGTTTCAAGGTCGAACATAGTCATCCCCTGCCTTAGGGAGAGAGATTTTTATTTTTGTAAATGTCTGTTTTTCCCATAGGATGCAAGGCTTCCGGGGGCAGAACCAAGTCTGGTTCTCATTTACATCCCTCCCCTGTGTTGGCTGTTGCTGCGCCTGGCACAGAGTGTTTGCTCGGTGAAAACCTAATGTGAAGTGAGAGTTGGTCATAATTGTGTGTGAGCGTTCTGCATAGCTGTGTCTTATGTCTAGTTTTGTTTAGCGCTGAGCCTGATTCTTTAAAGTATGCACTTTATATAAAGTGTAACCATATGTACATCTACCTTTACCTATATCTTACTTGACACCTACACCTGTTCCATCGACACCTACACCTGTTACTTCTACACCTACATCTGTGTCTACATCTCCTTCTACGTCTGAGTGATACTTCCTGAGGGAAACTGAAATCTGTCCCTACCTACGAAACCCGCTCTTCTACTGACCTGGGGCCACAAGTTCAAAAATCACTGCATATACTCTCCTGCACATCCCAGAGGTCGTTAACTATGATAACTTCCTGCCGTGGAAGCCTCCAGCCTCATCTTCAACTCTAATCATAACAAGAACCACAGCAGTGATAGTTCTGTCTGCCAACTCTTGAGCATTTCCTTGATCCGAAATCTCTGAGCTCTTTGCCTACATAAGTTCATTCAATGCACATGACAGACCTTGAGCCAGGTGCTGTGATTTCCCTCCTTCTGCTGATGCACAGGGGCTGAGGGGGGTCTAGCAACTTGCCCAAGATCACACATTTCCTTTGAGGGCAAATCCAGGGTTCCAGCCCCATACTCCTGACCAGTGCTCACCACATTACACCCACTTATGCCACCCTAGTTCCCTGATCCTATGGCAACTGCCAAATAGGAAATTCTGCTCTAGCTGGACAATCCTCTTTCCCTCCCACCTACTGCCCTTCACCACCTCCCTCTGAGGCAGAGGGGCCTGAGAACCAGCATCTGAGGGGTCTGCATCGTGCCAGTACATCTTCTCTTTATGTGTGTGTGTCTCTCCAGACTGCTATAGCTGTCAAAGGGGCTCCATCTGGGGCAGTTCTTATTTGATAACTGAGCACCCTGAGTGGGTGGGAGTGGCCATAATTTTTGTCCTTGTCATTACCCATTATGTCAGGGGACGTGTGTGCAGCACCCTCCCCCCATGATGTGGTGAATAACATGGGAGATGACATAGATGGATCAAAACCTTGCTTCCTATCAAAATCCATTGCCGGGCACAACCATCCATCATCATCTTGGTGGCAATCACAAATACACTCATTTTTTTTATAGAAATCGGGCTCAGGGAGATGCTGGCCTCACATTTCTGAGCCCTGAGGTGGGAGAGGAACTGAATGAAGCACCTGGCCATCAGCCCTCTTTGGCCTCAGATCCATCCCTTGCCCATCCCCCTGCAAATCATGGTTCCCAGGCTCCCACATCAGCAGACTGACAGCTGAGTTTGGCCAGTCAGAGGCACTGATGGGAGACTGGCAGGTGGGCGGAAGGGTTAAGCCATTTATTTCTTCCTCTCTTTGTCTCCCATGTGATCTCCACAGTGGCTCTGTCTCCTATGTGGCTTGAGATACCATGGGCTAGGCCCAGCTTTTGTCCTGAGCTCCAGTAACACCCGTCCTCCATTGGTCCCTTGTCCTTGGGGTTGTAGTGGATTCCTGCTGTTTATTTATCTCCAGTCGGGGCAGGACTAGGATAATTCAAGTGAGGCTGAGTTAGGCAAGTGTGGATTTGGAGCCTATCTTTATTTACAACTTTGATATTTTCTTCATCATTGATTTTTTTTTCCTGTATCAATCTAGACTTTTAAAAAATATTGCATTAAACTAGGATGACATCATCGTCCCATTTGGCATCTTGGTCCTTTGTCACCTGTACAGCTAATTCCCTAGGTTAAAATCCTATTGTTTTAAATACTCAAGTGGTTTCTCTTCCATAGTTAGACACAAACTGACAGAGGTCTTCACACATATTTTGACTTAAGTCATCTCTGTGAGGTCGACATTTGTATTATATCTATTTTACACATAAGGAAAGATGTTTAGAAACTTTCAACAAATGGCCAGGGTCACTGAGCTATGATGGAGCAGAAATGGATCTTGAACCCAATTCGTTTGGACTCCAGAACCCTTACTCTTTGCTGTTAAGCTCTGCGGTTTGATTCTCTATAGTTTCAAAGGACTCAGCTAAGAAGAGAAATCCCTTTTGATAAGCAGAAAAACTCTCGATTGTGGAGACGTCTCTCAAAAGCGTCTGTATCTGGGCTCTTTCAAACTTGAAATTTATATGCCGAGAGCACAACCGTGTGAGGGTGGGTGACACTCGGAGGAAATTGGGCAGGTTCATCTTCTTCTCTGAGCTTATTTGTCTCAGTAAATCCCCAGAAAATACGACTTGTCTCATTTTCTTTCAATCCTTTTGTCTGAGTTTGAGCTGAGAACACTTTTTTTTCCCTCTCTCTCTCTCTCTTTGTAAATTCTCTTGATTTTGGTTATATAACAGGGCCAGGCAATTGCCTTTGCTGAACAGAAGTCTCAAATGAATAGATATCAATGGTAATACCAGTAATTAACAGTTTCTCTCTGCAGTGCCTGTCTGAAACGGCCTTTATTGATTTATTTGCACTCTGTTCTATATAGGACAGTTTTTCAGCTTGCACAAACATATGCTTATCTTCTTTTGGTTCTGATCATTCAAGACTTTTTAAATGCGGTGACTCTTCAGTACAGTGACAGGGGAGCAGACGAAATGGGACTGAGGCACCTCAAATTAACTGTAACCTTGAAGGGTTATCAATGCGTGTGAAGGATGCAGAACCTCTCCATTTCAGGGTTTGAATTTCTGTGTTTCGGATTTGATTTAACTGGAATTTGGAGTGGCGAATGAGGAGAGAGGAGGGGAATGGGAGGGGGATCAACCAGGCAAAGGTAGGAGTCAGGGAGGAGAAAAGCAGGAGAGAGAACTAGTCCCTAGGTCTCCCCTGACTCCGGTGGCTATGCTTCCCTGTGATCAATCCCAGTGATGCTATTTTGTTTCCCTCAATCAAAGGGAAAAATGCAGAGTATTTGTTTGGATAGCTAGGTATGCCAAAGTTATTCCTTTCCCTCCAGAATTGGGCCTTTTTATTAAGTTTGATGTAGAAAACGTGGCACAGAAGCAAAGAAGGATGAGGAGAAAGGGGAAGGAAACTAATTTTAAATATTTCCAAACATTTTGTAGTTCTACACTTCTCTCTGTCTCTGTCTCTCATACATACACATGCCTAACATAATACATTTCAGATCCCACTGAATATAATAGTATTAAACATGGTATTCTGTGACCCATTTTTTTTAAGTTAATGATGTATCATAGAACCCATTTTTATGTCAGTAATTATACCTACCTGCCATCAGTTTTCATGGCTGAACAATATTCCAGTGGATGGAGATATATTATATATGTAATATGTACTTAATATATAACATAATAATAAACATGTTATATTATAACAATTAATGTAACATAATATAATAAATATAATAAATATAATATAATATAATATAATACACACAATACAATATAATATAATATAATATAAAATACTTTATACACACAAAGTATTTAATCAATCACCTAGTACTGAATATTTAATTTTTTCTTTTATTTCCTGGTCCATAATACAGTCCTTCCCTCCTTCCCTCTCTGTCTCCCTCCCTTTGCCTTTCCTCTACTACCATTCTAAAATATATACTTCGATATTTTTGCATGCATCTGAAGCACTTGCTTAGAACAGACTGTTAAGCTTCTGATGCATTTGCTACTCTGTCCTCTGAGAAGATTGTACTGATGCTTACAGAGAATATCGCAATTTAACTCCAGGATTACACCATCCAATAAGGCTTCTTTGGAGGTGTAGTGTTTGCACTGAGAACTCTAGGATGGATATGAGTTGGCAAAGCAAGGACAAGGGATGGTGACGATGGTTGTGAAGGTGATGGCAAATGTTTCTGGCAGAGAAATCCATGTTGTGCAAACAACACTTGATACGAGAGAGTAACCTCATAGAGGCAGATTGAGTGCAATGAATGAGGGTGTGTGTATGTATTTTGAAGGGTTCTCC
>PVKZ01003826.1:17506-111983 GCA_004027375.1 Macroglossus sobrinus
TTCTCAAGCAAGGGCTGCCAGGGTACTTGCTTTCCCAGGCTAATCATGCAATATGAAATAAACAGTAAAAGCAGAAGCAGGCTTTGCCAGTGCTTCCGTTCATCTTAAAGCAGAAGCAGGCTTTGCCAGTGCTTCGGTTCATCTTAAAGCAGAAGCAGGCTTTGCCAGTGCTTCTGCTCATCTTCAGGCCATGCCTGTCCGACGTTTGTTCCCAACATCTCCAGAGAAACAATCAATAGCTATATCTATACCTATGTCCTTAGTTATCTATATCAACTATTTATATGTAGTAACATAGTTCTATCTGTCTGTCTGTCTATCTATCTATCTATCTATCTATCAATCTATCTGTCTATCTATCTATCATCTATCTATTTTCTATTGAGAGATTATAATACGGAATTGGCTCATGCTATAACAGAGGCCAGCAAATCCCAAGACTGCAGTCAGCAAGCTGGAGACCCTGGAGAGCCAGTGTTTCAGTTCAAGTTCAAAGGCAGAGAAAAAAAAAAAAAAGAAAGAAAGAAAACCTTATGTCCTAACTCAAGACAGTCAGACAAGAGGAACTGCCTTTCACTCATGTGACGGTTAGCCTTTTTGTTCTATTCAGGCCTTCAACTGATTGATGAGGCCTACTACCCACATTAGAAGGGCAATCTGGCTTACTCAGTCTACCGATCCAAATATTAATCTCATCCAAAAACACCCTCAAGACACACCCAGGATAGTGTTTGACCAAATGTCTGTGCTTCCTATGGCCCAATCAAGTTAACACATAAAATTAGCCATCACAGGAGGAATGTGAAAGGGTGTTCCGAGAAGTGGGCAGTATAGGGAGGGAGCATGGATGGAAAGAGAACAAGACTATACAGGGCCTTGTGGACCACGTGAGGGATTTGGGTTATAATCTTAAGAGATAATGGAAGTCACTGAAGTAGTTTCAGCAAGGCTGGAGATGCAGTGACATAATCGCATTTGCGACAGCCCTATAAAGTACGTAGGGAAGGCATTGCTTTTTCATATGACAGGTGAAAAGATTGAGGTAGAATGTTTAAGTAGATCATATAAATCCCCTCTTTCCCCATAGATCAAATGAGGGTTCTTTCTACTATACTGAACTACGATTTGTGGGTCACCACAGGCACTGAGAACTTTGACAAAGGATCCCCAAATACACCGATGGGGGAGATAATAGGTGCACTCAGTGCTTTGCCCACCTTTTCTTACTTCAATTTGGACATGCCAAGGAGTCGATGTCCCCAGAAGTCTCCCAATGTCAGATGGGGAGTGCGGGGACAGATAGAGCCGCCTTGCAGTTTCAGGCTGTGGGATAGTTCTGAGGTGTATGCTCCCCTGTGGCCCCAAGGGACTGTGCCCCCATTGCCCAGAATAACACACTTTTGGATAACATATCTGTACTGACTGCTTTCCCATTCCTGTCTCACTTCCCCACTCCCCTGTAGGGTTTTCTGAGACCACTTTTGAAGTAAGTAACTTAAGTCCTCGTCTCAGAATCTGCTTCTGGGGGAACCCAACCAAAGTTAGGCACACTCCTTCTGTCGGGTTCCTACTTTTGTGCAGTTTTACACAAGTGCTTGGGGCTTGGCAGGCACCTGGGCTCTGCAGCTGGAGGTTTCAGTGATGAGCATGGGGCCGGGATCAAACATTCGGTCCTCTCTCCCACGTGTGACTGTAGAGCTGGTGTCACGGAGGGACTGCTGTGGGCAGTGTGCATAAATATTTCCTGAGATGCATTTCTGCTTTAGGCAAAATATGACAGCAACAGTGGTGACACCTCCATCCTGCCAGCAACAGTGGTGACACCATGCATGGCTCTGAGGGATCCATCACTAGCCCCTGCCGATTCCAGAAAAACACCCCTGCCATCTTCTCTCCGCCGACACCTCTGCTACCCAGCAGTCCCCGAGGCTGCATCAGTAATTCATAGGAGAACCAACAGCACCGGACTCTGGCACACTTTCCGACCCTTCCCTACATTCTGGCTTTTTGGGTCAGGGCTGGCACTGTTTCCCTGAACTGCAGGTGGCCTCAGGTGAAGAATTGTCTGACACTCACTCACTGTCATCTCCCAAGGACACCAGTAGTGGGGATGTGAATTAAATGCTTGTAATTAGCAGATGCCTTTCTGCCAAGGATCTTTAGGGAAAACTTCCTCCTCACCATCCAATATTCCCATGGAGAAGAGGGGAAAATTCATATCTGGCAGCAGGCAGTGGTATCAGAAATAACGGCTGGAAGCACCAAAAAAATGTAATCAATATTTACCTGTGGAGAGGTCCCCCATGATGGGAAAGAAATGGACTCTCTTCCCCACTGCGTAGCTCCCATTTTAATGTCCTGCTCTCTTTGTGTATTTGGCAGAGGGGAAAACGCATAATCTTGGTTCTTCACGGGGAAAAGAACCCCGTGAAACTATTACTTTGTCGGTCTGTATGAGCTAATCTATTCTTGAGGGACGGGGAGCTTAAAATATCCAAACAGGTCTCCTGGTTCTCTGCCTGGTTTCTGTTTATTTGTACCCAAATTATTGCTGTCTGGGACATATTTTTTATTTCTCCCTCCACCCCTTGCCCAGAACAAATAATAATTGATGACACTTGTTTTATTATCTGTGTCATCTCCCTGGAGAATTGTCCCGGAGAGAGAGAAAAAAAAAAATCAAACTTACTTGAGTTGATAACATTTCTCGGGACTGTTTTATCACAGATCTGGAGGTGTGAGTCTAGAGATATCCCTAAAACTCCAAAGCATATCATCTAGATCATTCTTTTTCCCCAGCAGAAGTATACTGGTCTGTGTTTCTGGCTGCAAACCAAACAACAGAATGCATGAGGGTGAAATGAAGCAGAAAAAAAGGGATCTACGGTTTGGAAAACAAGTAGAAAGCACTAGAATCTGACTTCCCATGGTCATGGCTAAGTCCAGTTTCCAGAATAGCACTGGACACCTGGTCAGCACTTACTTAATAAATGTACGCCGAATGCATGCATTCATAAGATGAGAGGGATGGTTTGGATGCTGGGTGCTCCAAAGGATAAACATCCATCGCAAGAGGAATTTTTTATTCTCGGTAAAAGAAACGATCGCTCTTTGTTTTTAGCAAGATGAGTCAACGCGCACTCACGCACTGCAGAGAAAAATGCTGTGCTGTGACATTTTTCCCTGCAGATTTTCTTCCATGCAAAGTTGACCTTCTTAGCCCGGGTTCACTGGCTTCTGCTGGTCTCTAAAGTGAATCGCAGAGGCCTCAGCAAGGATCTTGGAGCATGGCAGATTTCTGGACAAGCTCATCTCTTTGGACCTTGGCCAGAGAATAAAGGGAAAATCTAGTTCCTCTGCTACAGTCTTTGGAGAGATGGTGCTGACTGGCGCAAGGCATTCGGGGTGGCAGCTTTGTGCGAGAGGACACACAGACTTAGTTCCTTAAGTTTCTCTACCGTGAGCACATGCTTGAGGGCCAACATTTATCGAGCACCTACTATGTGCCAGGCACTCTTCTAAGCATTTCCCACATTCTTGTCCTTTAATCCACCATGCTGTTATCTCTATATTGCAGCTGAGAAACTGGGACACACTTGAGATGCGTGTGAGCTGTGCCAAGGTGCATTACGACTTCCCCCCTTTCCGAGTCACAGAGCGGGACCTGGTTGCCACCCCAAGCCAGGCTCGCCTCTACTTCTGTGGACAAGGGAGGAAAGTGCCAACCTGGGAGGCCTCCATTCTGCCTGCCCCCATTTGCCCTAAGGAGGTTGTGTTGACAGAGATTTGGCCCAATGGGTTATCTATGTTTGATGGCATGGGGTCAAGGATAAGAGGTACAGAAGAGAGCGGGTTGCGAGAAACCAGGGCTAGAGGATTCGAGAATGCCTATGACCACCCTATAAAGAGAATTTTTTGCTACATCATTCACTCATGGGCTTTGGAGGAAGGCAGCTTTGGAGGTCCACAGTTTGCTTCTGCCCTGTATTCACTACCACCAAAGAGGTGCCTCTAATGTTGGCTATTATTGTTCTTAACACATGGGATTTGGGGAAATATGATATTTTCTCTTGTTATAACACGGGCTAATGGAACCACAGCTGACTTTCTCTACGTGATGTAGTCACTGTAATCAAACATACACTCAAAACATGCCTTTGTTCTGGGATCAAGGAATTAATTAGGCATGTGCTGGGGAAGGATTAAGATGCAAGATACCAGATAAGGTGCACACTATCTAGTTAAATTTGAATTTTAGATGGACAATGAGTAATTTTTAAATATAAGAATATCTCATGCACAACCTGGAACATACTTATACTAAACAATTATTCACCATTTATCTGAAATTCAAGTTTAACTAGGAAACATGTAGATTCATTTGCAAAATCTTGCAGTCCTAGAAATGACATGAGTGTTGCTTTGTCTCTGGCTATTCCTGGCCTTATATTAGCTTCTTCCTCCTGCCAACCTGCTTAAATATGAAATCAGAAGTCTTAAAAGGCTTGACAAAATAACAAGACGTTTAGTGGCCTAAGGCATTAATTCATCCTTGGCAGGAGACATATCCAATCTATTTAGGTTCAATGACTTGAATCGACAACATTTTCCTGTTTCACACCTTCATTCCGTTCCCCACCAAGAACCAGAATGGACCAGGAAGCAATTATTTCCATTCCTGGGGTGTCTGAAGGAGAATCTTTTCTTATGTAGAGGCCTAAAGGTAACTGTCGGGGGTGAATTCCACTCTCCTTGTACTCTGGTGCTAATTTCTTTTCTTTCTTTTCTTTTTTTAAAAATATTTTTTATTTTTAAATTACAGTTGGCATACAATGTTAAATTAGTTTAAGGTGTACAATGTAGTGATTAGACTTATATAACTTACAAAGTGATCACTCCAATAATCCTAGTACCCATCTGGCACTATACATAGTTCTTATAATATTATTGACTATATTTCTTATACTATATTTACATCCCTGTGGCTATTTTGTAACTATCAATTTGTACCTCTTAATCCCTTTCCCTTTTTTCACCTGGCTCCCCAACCCCTTCCCTTCTGGCAACCATCAAAATATTCTTTATGAATTTGGTTCTATTTTGTTTGTTTATTTTGTTCTTAGATTCTACATGTAAGTGAAATCATATGGCTTTTGTCTTTCCCTGTCTTACTTCACTCAGCGCATTACCCTCTAGATCCATCCATGTTGTTACACATGGCAAGATTTCTTTCCTTTTCATGGCTGAATAATAGTCCATTGTATATATGTACCACCTCTTCTTTATCCATTCATCCAATGATGGACACCCAGGTTGCTTCTATATCTTAGCTCCTGTAAATATTGCTGCAGCAAACATATGGATGCATGTGTCCCTTTGAAGAAGTGTTTTGGGTGTCCTCAGATAAATACCCAGAAGTGGGATCACTGAATCTTCCTTTGTTTATTATTATAGACTTTGTTTTAAAGTTTATTTTGTCTGACATAAGGATTGCTACCCCAGCTTTTGTTTGTTTGTTTGTTTCCATTTCATTTCATTTCATGAAATATCTTTTTCTGTGCCTTTGTTTTAAGTCTGGTTGTCTTTTGATCTGAAGTGGGTCTCACGTAGGCAGCATATGTAAGAGTCTTTTTTCTTACCCATTCAGGCATTCTATCTTTTGATTGGAGCATTTAATCCATTTACATTTAAAATAATCATTGATAGATATGTAGTTATTGCCATTTTTTATCTTTTTTCCCCCCTTCTTCTTCTTAAAGAAGTCCCTCTAGCATTTCCTGTAATACTGGTTTGGTGGGGATGAATTCTTTAGCTATTTCTTGTTTGGGAAGCTTTTTATCTGTTCTTCAATTTTAAATGATAACTTTGCTGGGTAGAATAATCTTCGTTGTAGAAACTTGCTTTTCATCATTTTAAATATTTCCCTTCTAGCTTTCAAAGTTTCTATTGAGAAATCAGCTGATGGTCTTACGGAAGCTCCCTTGTGGCTAACTAATTGCTTTACTTATATTGCTTTAAAGATTCTCTCTTTGCCTTTAACCTTTGGCATTTTAATTATGATGTGTCTTGGTGTGGGTCTCTTTGGGTTCATCTTGTTTGGGACTCTTTGCACTTCCTGGGCTTGTATGTCTACTTCCTTCACCAGGTTAGAGAAGTTTTCTGTCATTATTTCTTAAAATAGATTTTTAGGTCCTTGCTTTCTCTTCTCCTGCTGGTCCCCTTACGATGAGAATATTGGTATGCTTGGTGGTGTCCCAGAGACCCCTTAAACTATCTTCCTTTTTTAAGATTCTTTTCTGTTGTTCTGATAGGGGTGTTTTCTGCCACTTTATCTTTGAATCACAGATTCGATCCTCTGCTTCATCTAACCTACTATTGATTTCTCTCTAATGTATTCTTCATTTCCAACTGGTTCTTTTTATGTTTTCTATTTCCATTTTTATGTTTCCCATCTCTTTGTTGAAGGTCCCAGTGAGATTATTGAGTATCCTTACAAATAGTGTTTTAAATTCTGCACCTGGTAGACTGCTTGTCTCCATTTTGTTTCGTTCTTTTTGTGGAGTTTTGTTCTGTTCTTTCCTTTGGGACATATTTCTTTGTCTCTCCATTTTTGGCTGCTTCTTTGTATGTGTTTCTATGTCTTAGGTAGAGCTGTTATGTCTCCTGGTCTTGGTAGAGTGCTCTTATATAGTAGGTGTGCGGTGGGGCCCAGTATCCTTTCTCACCTGGGCCGGTTGTGCTATTTGTGGGTTATGTGTGCCCCTATCGTTGTAGTTGTTGATTGCTGTGGGCATGTCAGCGGGAGAGATTGTCATCCAGACTGATTGGTTGTGAGGACTGGCTTAAACTACAGTGGAGCTGCTGTTGTGCAGGGGCTGACCTTATGGAGCCGTTAGCAGGGCTCTGGTGCCTGCCCAGCCTGCCCTTTGGGTGTGTTGGCTTTGGAGGAAGCCCTGGGCATTGCCCCAGCTAAGTCTGAAGTTGGCCATCAGGCATACTGGTCCCAGGGCCTTCTGGGAGGGATCCCACCACAGATCAAGTTCGGCCACAGCTCCTGCCCTGCCTAGGGCCATCTGGTAAGAGTCACCGAGCAATCCGCAGATGGCTGCCACCCTCGATGAGCTTAGAGGTACCTCAAGAGGCCAAGCTGCAAACGGAGGACAGCTACTGCTAGTGCTGAGTTTGGAGTTGCTTAGCAAAAGATATGGGGGCATGCCAAGGACAGATGCTACTTGTTTGGGTTTGTGAACCTTTGAGAAATTTCAGGAAAATCTATAACATGAGCCAAGACAGTCTATTTGTATGGAAAAGCCACTGGAAGCAGCTTGGGTGGGCCTACAAATTGGGTGGGGCGGGGTCCCAGGGAATCACTAGGGCAGGGCAACCAGTGTTAGCCAGGTTGGTGGAGACTCAGATATGGCACTGCCAGTGTCTGCACTCTGGGATGTGGGAAGGGCCCAACAAAAAAACAATGGACTCTGCTAGCACGTCTGTTTGGGAGAAAGCTGCCTTTCCAGCCCTCGCCCCAAAGTCAGACAATTCAGTCCCTCCCTGTATGTTCCTGATGCCTTTCAAGTGGATGTCTCAGCACTGGAGCTGGAGTCAGAGCTAGTGACTCCATCAGCCAAGAAGTCCACGTGCAGTATTCATAAAGGGAACACCTGGTCTCCAGCTGCCCTCCATTTCAGCCACAATCTTTGCTGGTTTTCACAGCCAGAACTTGGTGACTCTTCTTCCCAGCTCTAGAGTTCTGGGCCGGGGATCTCATTGTGGGACTGGGACCCTCTCGCTCCTCAGGGAGGACCTCCATAGCTGAGATAGCTCCCCCTATTTTTAACTGCCAGTCATGGGTGTGGGGCTAGCCTTTTTCGTTTCTCACCCCTCCTACCAGTCTTAAAGTGGATTCTTCTCTGTGTCCTTTGTTGTAGAATTTCTGTTCTGCTAGACTTCAGGTGATTCTCAATGATGATTGTTCTGTAGATTAATTGTGTGGTTTTTTTTAGTTTAGTTGTAATTTTGATATGATCATGAAAGGAGGCAAGCACAGCGTTTACCTACTCCACTATTTTTGCTGATTGATTTAATAGTCATGAGAGAACAGGTGCAGATACCCGTGTTGAAATAGGACATGCCCCAAATTTGGGTGATTAAGACATGCTTTCTCATTTCCACACTGTAATTTGAGATATTCTTGATTTTCATTTCTGCTAATCATCAACTAGCAATGACACTAAATATTTTAATGTTTAGAGCCTCTGCCCTCTATCTCCCAGACTTTCTCAAGCAATTTATGGTGTCCAGGTATGCACTTGATCATCCACAAGGAGATATATGTTGAAAGAGACCTGCAGTAAATCCTTAACAGTAAAAAAATTTTTGTAATGCAAATTGCCCATCGGCCCTATTCTATCAGTTTTATAAATTTTGAGGCTTTTGTAAACTGACTTTTAATTTGTTATGTGTTTATTATTTTTTCAAATTTTCAATTATAGTTGACATTCATATTATTTTATATTATATTTCAGGTGTACCACATAGTGGTTAGACATTTATATAATTTATAAAGTGATCCCCCGTAAGTCTGGTACCCACCTGGCGCTACATACATAGTTATTACAATATTATTGACTATATATCCTATGTGGTACTTGATGTCTCTGAATATTTTGTAACTACCAATTTTTACTCCTTAATCCCCTTCACCTTTTTCACTCTTTCTTTTCTTCCTTCCCTATTATTATTATCCTTCTCTTCATCCTCATTTGGTGCTAAACGTGGACTCAAACATTACAGCTCAGAGCAGCAGTCTTTAACCCTGGCTACATTTGAGAAATGCAGGGGGTAATTAAAAAACATATTAATGCTCAGAGCACATCCCCCCAAATTCTGATTTAAATAGTGTTAGTTGGAGTATTGTCATTGATATTATTTATAGGCTCCTTAAGTAATTTAAATTGCAGCCAGGATTGAGGACCACTGGTCCAGAGGTAAACAAACAAACAAACAAATAGGGAATTTGAGCTGAGGGAGTCTGGACTATCATCCTGGCTCTGCCCCTTATGATGTGCCCTTTGGCAAGTCACCACTTTTCTGAGACTCAGTTTCCTCATCTGTAAAATGGGATAATAATACCTTCTACATGGGAGGCAGTTGTGAGGATTAAATGGGACAACATGGGTTAAGTCTTTAGCATATAGTGACTTGCTTGTTAACTTTTGTGTTATCTATGCCAGGGGTCAGCAAACTATAGCCGAACAGCAAAGCAGACCAAATCTGGCCCACTGTCCTTGACTAAATATTTACTCAGGACCTTTACTGTAGCAGCATAACATAAACCTGTAACATAAAGCTCATTTATGCCCTCCTGGAGCTCAAAGTCTGTGCAGAGGGGATACCTTAAATACCTCCCAAATATTCCAGTGGCGATCCAGTGTGCTATCATGGAAAGAGTCTGGATTTGCTTTCTTTTCTTACCTCCTCCCCAAATCATACACTTAATCTTCACTAGTTTGCTTTTTCCCTATGAGCCTTCATTTCCTCATTTCTAAGATAAAAAAGCGTGCAGGCTAGATGATCTCTTTCAGCTCTGGAATTTTCTGATGTATCTCTTCTATGGCGATTGAGCTGGGAGACCTACCCTGGGGGTGGTGGAGCTCCAGGCCTCTCATCCTGCAGCTGCAGTTATACACCAGCTCAATACAGTCCTGCATCTCAGCCACTCTTGCTTCGCCAGAGGTTCAGAAGAAGGTTCATAAATTCATCTGTGGTAGGGTGACTACTGGCCTCCAAAGTTATCCAGCTCAAAATCCCCAGAACCCATGCATGGTACCTTATATAGCAGAAGAGATTTTGCAGGTGGGATTAAGTAAAGAATTGTGAAATGAGAAGATCATCTTGGATTACCTGGGCATGCCCTAAATGCAATCACAAGTGTCCTTCTAAGAGGGAGGCAGCAGACAGAAGGTGCACGTAAAGAGACACTAGCACTGAACTTGGTCAGCGTCACACAGCTGGTAATAGGTGATGTCTGGGAGGGACAGGCACTGGGATCCTTCAACAGGCAGGGGGTTACCCAAGGAATGCGGAAGAGGTCTTGAGGAAGCAAGGAGTTTCTCCAAACAGGAATGGAATCTAGGGCAGCTCTCTGAAGGCAAACTGACTTTACAGGTTTCTCCCACTCTCTGAAAGCCGGGTGTTCCTACAAAACCTTTTGTAAACTGAAATGTTGTAAAGTGAAGAAGCTATCACCTTAGGACACATCTTGCTCATGGATGCACAACACATGTCAGGTTAAAGCCCAGATTGCTTACAGACACAGTTCAAAGCTACGGCCGCTTGATGGTGAATGTGGTTCTCGGGGAAGGCGGTGGGAGCCTGTTGCCTCTATAACTGCTCCCTGCAGTACAATGCCGAACACTATTTTTATTTTTATTTTTATTTTTTTTTGTGAAAGCAAAAATCCTCTTTGGGTTTCCATTAGCAAAAACAGGTACTAATGTAGGTCTTTCATAAAAGCCAAGTGGTGTATAGTGAATTTTCAAAACTCAGCGGATGGCTAGATGGGTAAAAAATGCCTGGAGGACCTGCTTGACATGACTCTGAGACCGTGTCCAGCTCCCGTGGAAAAGAGAGATCTGATGTATTCGCGGTGGACTTAGGTGGGGAGCGAAGATACACGTGCTATTGATTTGTCATCTTCAACTTGGGGCCTCACACGGGAAAGAGCGTCTCCAGATCATTCATTAAAAATAACACAAAAACCCCCTCCCAGCCTGACACAAAGATTTGGATCACTCAGTCGGTGAAGGTGAAGACATTTCTGTTTCATTCATGAAACCTGTGTATATGAAACAATTAAAAATTTGCATGAATTTAAATGCATATATTTTGGCCCTTTTAACAAGGGTAGAATAGACAAAAGTGGGCATATCTTCTTATCTCACAGTGATTTTTCTTTTGTGGCTGTGTTTGAACCTTGATCCCTTTCAGAAACAGACCCAACCATTGATCCCAGGGGTGAGTGATGTCCCCAGCTGGGCCGATCAGACCTTTTCTTCCCCTGAGATGAGCATGTGACAAGAGATGGCCATGTAGAGTCCTTGTTTCGGCTTTTACAAATGGGAGCTGGGAGAGAGAAGACTCTTTTGTTCTTTGGTAACTGAGCTTGTACGAGGCTGTCCCAGAGCTCCTGGCCACCACGTCCCCCACGGTGTGCAGCAGGCTGGAATGAGGTCACCTTGCAGGGACACCCGGACATGAAAGGGGAGCTGAGAAGCAGCACGTGTCATGTTGGTTTAGGAATCTCTGGTTCCACTTGCCAGTGATTTTATCGGCTCTTTGATATAAAGCATATATGGTTCTGGGATCCAATATCTTCTCCCTTGTTTTTTTGAGGTATAATTGATGTGTAATAATCTGAACACATTCAAGGTATATAACTTGATGAATATGTATATATGTGATATATATTTATATATATACAAATATATAAATATAAATGTATATCTATATACACACACACATACATCAAGGCATCTCCACAATCAAGATAATGAACATATCCATCACATCCCAAGATTTCCCGAAGCTTTGTAGTAATCCTTCTCTTTACCCCCAACCCTAGGCAACCACTTATTTGCCTTCTGTCATTATAGATTAGTTTTTATTTTCTAAAAAAATTATATCAAGGGAATTATACAGTATGCACTCTTTTTCTGGGGACAGGGTCTGCCTTCTTTCACTAAGCATAGTTATTTTGAGATTCTTTCATGGCGTAGCCTGTATCAGTGGTTCATTCTTTTGTGTGTGTGTGTGTGTGCTAAGTAAGTATACCACTGTTTATCCATTTACTTCTTGATGGACATTTATTTGTTTGTTTTTGACAATTATGAATGATCATGCTATGAAAATTTGGGTGTGAGTCTTCATATGGACATGTGCTTTTTTTATTTCTCTTGGGTAATACCTTGAAGTGGAAAGACTGGGATGTATAATATGTGTATGCCTCACTTTTTAAGAAACCGTGAAACCACTTCACTGTTTCTCATCGTGGTGGACCATTTATGAGGGTTTCAGTTGCTCCACATCCTCACCAACATTTTGATATGGTCAGTCTTTCCCTCTTCTATTTTTGGCCTAAGTTTGTTTTAGTTGAGTTTCTGTCACTTGCAACCAACATTGGGGGGCTACTCTGTTTCAGAGAACTTTATCTGTAGGTCTTACGAATGTGCATATTAAAAAGTATTTGCCTGGAACAAAAACACCCAGTAGAATCTACGTAAAGGTTTAAAATGTGCCCAGCATGACTTAATTGCAGCAGCTCAATACTGGACATGAATGAACGATATTGATCCCTTAGACTGGGAGACATTTCAGCCAATAGGTAGTAGTCATCATTGTCCCGATCATATGATTTATCATATCAGCCAGCAAATGGAACTCTGAGACTAGAAAGGAGTAAATGGTTGATGTGGCTAATTTAAGCAATATGGTTTTAAAAAATTCTGGTAATGTGTTAATAAGAATTTCATTATGCACTTAAAATCATTGCCAGCATGCCTGTGATGGGGAGAAGTGTTCTGACGATGGCAGATTTGAATCGGGCGATGTAAGGAGACACAAGCAGAAGCTTGACAAGGTTTGCCTGGGGCCTTGCCAAATCTAGGGCTGGGTCCGGCTGGAGAGTAGATGAAGGCACAAGAGTAGAGTGACCAAGATTGATGACTGTGGACTCAGCTTTCTTGCGTCCCAACACAGGTACATACCAGCTGTGTGATCTTGAGCAAGTTATGATCCCTCTCTGTGCCTCAGTTCCCTCATCTATGAAATGGAAATATCTCTTTCATAGGGTTGTCGTGAGGATGAAATGAGCTGATTCCTGTAAAGTGCTCAGAACACTGACAGCGCACACTCAGTAGACGTTATTATCCATATTGTTATAAGGTGGATGACAGCTTTTCCCTTTTTTTTTTTCTTGGCCACATTCTTGGTGAAGCAAGTGACGATGCTCGTCGCTGCACCCAGATGTTCCAAGCACTCTGCTCTCTAACAGCGGCCTCATTTCCTGCCATAACTTAGCAGGAAGTTCCCCATTTTTCATGGGAGAACCTGGAGCTCTGCAGGTGGGGTCAACATTCCAGCCAGAAGCCGGACTCCCTAACGCAGATGGATGCTCATCTTATTCTTTTAAGCTGCTCTCACGAGAATAGGTGATCGGCCCTAGGGTTAGGGGTTGGTGCTGCACTCAGGGGGAGGGGAGAACATTCCTTTCTGTGCCAGCCCATTCAGGCCCCCAGGTGCAGAGCTCTGCCCCTAGGTGTGGGCGGGGAGGTGTTCCTCCAACTTTCTTGCAGCCCCAGGTCTGCGTTTTTTACGCGTTAGTCGGCCACAGGTCTTCCCAGCGTGCTCGGAAGCAACCTCACCAGGTAGAAGGATTGAGATCTTCTGAGGGCTTTTGGCAAAGGAGAACGTGGGTGTTTTTCCTTTCTGTCTTGAAAGTGTTACGGACCGCACCCGGACAAGATGACCTCAGAGCCGAATTAGAATCAAAAAAGAAAGTTTTATTACGAATTCGAATCCGGGCTCAAGCCTCCACTGCCGCAGCAGCGAGAACAAGAGCCCCATCCTTAGCATGGGGTTCCTTATATTAGGTTCATGGTGGGCTAACTTGGCGCGCGCGGGACAGGTTGCAGTTCCTCATTGGCTGACCATATGGCCTGATTATGGCCTGACCTTTAAGCAAGCAAACAGGATGTCTGGGCAGAGAATTCCGGCCCTTGGTCAGAGGGGATTGCAGTCTACCTTGCTGGGAGAATTTAAAATTTTCCATTCCGCCATCTTAGATCTTACATCGCCGTCTTAAATACATAAGTTCTCATAACCCATTACAAAAGAACATTTCCCACTGTGCATGGGGGCCAGTGAACCCACTGTGAGCAAAGGAGACATTTCTTGGGAGGTTGTCCCCTCATTCTTGCCCCAACCACGGAGGGTTTTACGAAATGAACTGTGGGCACACTCCCTCTTCTCTCTGAGACAGCTGCTCCTACAGTGCGATGGGCACGGTTAGCCTCACTAATCAGGGACTTCGTGATGCGGGGAAAACCACAGAGGCACAGCGAGCAGAAATGACACTTAGCAAACCCATCTTCATCAACACCGGAAATGAAATCTTTGGGAAAATCGGGGAGAAAGGAAAAGAATGAAGCAAGTTATTGGAGGGGGATGAAGATCCCAAACAAAGCAAGAAGACAAATATGCCTTTCTAAAAAGACGCAAAGTAAATAACTCATGTTCGCAACAAGACAGCCATGAGGGTAAGCTCGATGCGAGAGACCAGGGGTGGGGGAGGCGGGGGATACTGTTGTGTCTTTGCTGGAGTGAGACAGATGACGGCAGTGAAGGCAGCCAAATGGGAAATATGATAAACTCTTAAGTACAAACGAGAAGGATTCAAGTAGTGAGAACTTTGGATAAGACCAATGCCAGAAATGAAACCCTCTTTAGAGGAAGATGGATGGGCTGAAAGGAGGCATGGGGGTGAATACGAGGCAGGAAGGAGACAAATCCCATGAGAAAGAGCATATCTTGTCTGCTATGGCTGTCAAATGACTTTGACAAGGGAGGGGAAGATGGACAATGGGGGGCTGAGGCTGACGGACAAATCTCCCGGCCCCGAGTCACCAAACGTTAGAGGGATTTGCTTCGTGGCCTGTGACTGTGACCATTCTGGCATGCACAGGAGGACACGTTCAAAACCCGTGACGCTCATTCCCTTTCTGTTTGGGATTAACTCCGAGCCAGAAAACTCGAGAAAACAGCTGTAAACTCTCAGAAGTCAATACTGTGTTTCATCAAACTTACCGTCCCCAAAGCAGGGAAGGGGGCAGTGCTCTCTGTTCTGACTTCGAGGTCCGTGGCATTTTTCCTGCAGGGGGTGCTGCCTTTGGTTGTCGGGCATAGCCTTTTCGATTTCGTCCTGAGCCCTCCTCACAGAGCACAGGTTGGTGGATAGGTGTGTGAATCTTGGCTCTCGATCGACTGGGTAACAGTGGTGCCACCACTTACTCGCCTCAGTTTTGTCACTGAGGATGGGGATGATCACAGGCTGGCTGTGGGACCAATGGAGATAAGCCGAGTAAAGGTCTCAGCATTGTGGCGAGACCGTGCCCGATGCCGGGGTGCAGAACAAGGCACAGCCCAGCTTCGTGGGGCCTCTGGACTACGAGGTGGGGCAGGCACACGAACATAGGCCTGAGAACAGAGCCCGAGAAATGCAACGCGGAATCAAATTCCAGGCTTCGAGATGGCCTCGGGGAGATGTGTGTCACTTTCTTGGGGTGTGGTCAAGGTCACGATGAAGCCACTAACATCTAACCTGGAGTTTGCTGGTTTTTCGCTTGTCACCCATGGTTCACTGGTAGGAGAAAGACGTTTTGGGCTCAGTGAGCATCACAGGAAAAGTCATGGAGAGGTGAAACAATGTGGAAAGTTCTGGAACTCAGATGCTTTTTTATTTCTAAAGGGAACAGGAGATTCCATGAACTTTAGAAATTTTAGGCTATTGTAAGACTTCAACCTGCTTTTACATTCGGTGAATCTCTGAGAGAAGCCTCCAGGGCACAGTATCTTCTTAACTGATTACAGAAACTTTTTTGAAGAGAACCTTGCAAATCTAGTATTCTACCTCTCCTCCCATCAGAAATAATAATAATAAGTACTTGTCAAAAAGAACATTTTGTAAAATGCTGACACTCAAATGCTGGGACAACTCTGAGTAGATTATTTACTTACTGGGAAAGCAATGTTACAACAGCAGTAGAAATCTGAGGCAAAAAGTGTCACCAAATTTGGAGGACATAGAGCACATTAAGCTTCCCCTGTTCGATTAAGGTAGGTAACTAGCCCCGTTCTCCACCACCTCAGGGGATGGGTGTGGCTGGACACAAAACAGAAACCACCTGCAAGTCTTTCTGGCTTTGCTTTTAAAAAAGTCTAACACTTAGAGAATGCTGAGGTGTCGTGGAGGAATTCAAGGCAGATTCAGAGGTGTACAGAAAGGGTCTTAGCCATGCAAGGAGAGGGTGGGGCTCCCCCAACCCCCAGACTAGAGAATGCCTTGGATGGCAGTGGGAAGGAAAGCCAGCTCTGTTTTCCTGCTGTGCAGCTGGGTGGCATTAAGATCCTAGGCAAGTATTCCTTGGCTGGCATCACAGTAGAGAGGATTCATTAGCTATTTAATGCCGCATAACAAATTGCCCCAGGCACGGTGGCTTACAAGAGCAAACATTTAGTCTCATATGCAAATATAAGAGTAGGGCTCAGGTCAGAGAAAAAAAAGAACATCAGAGCATAGTCCACAGATGGAGTGAGATGCAGTGGTTACTGTGCTTTGTACTTTTGAGTCCAGTAAACATCTGTTTGAACAAAAGAGAGATGAATGAGGGCAGGTTCGTTGCATTGGCGCAAAAGCAGAAGACAAGTAAACAGCTTGGGAAAGATTTGTTTTTAAATCAGCAGAACATTTACTATATCACAGTTTGTATAGGTCAGGAATCTTAGCAGGATTCTTTGACTCTGGGTCTCCAATAAGGCTGCAGTCAAGGTGTCGGTCAGGGCTGTGGTCCTCTCAGGGCTTAACCAGGGGGACAATCCATTTCCAAGATCGCTCCCGTGGTTTTTGGAGGATTGAAGCTGGACCGAGGACTTCAATTCTTCACTGGCTGTTGTCCAGAACCCACCCTCACATCCTTGCTCGATGGGCCTTTCCGTAGGTCAGCTCACAACATGGCAATTGGCATTTTTTTTTTTTTAGAGTTCATAGGAAGAGCCAGAGAGTGCATGCTGGCAAGAGAGAAATCACAGTCTTTTGCAAGTAAATCTTGGAAGCAATGTACCAGTTATGTTTGCCATATTCCGTTTGTGAGAGCAAGTCACTAAATCTAAGGTCCAGTCTGCACTCAAGGGAATGGAATTACAAAGGGGCCTGAATATTGGGAGGTGAGATCTAGGAGATGGGAACCCTCGAAGGCTATGGCAGAAGCTGCCCACCATATGACACTACAGCCATTCCTACGAGAGTTCTGTGTGAGGTCTTTAAGCCTGGCTTAGAGGCAGCAGAGGATGAAGCTAACCAAAGGAGAGACAGTGTGGATGTCACTGGCACTCAGTTGTGTGTAGTTGGCCAAGCACAGAGGAGACACTCTGTCTCTCTTGATACTAGAGCAGATTTTAGAATCACGGTACAGGGATAGAGAGAGTCATGGGGAAAGTTCCAGGAGTGGTTGGGTCCAAGGGTTCCAAGCATAGTTACAGTTTTAACAGGTACTGGCAAACTGCCATTCAGAAATGATGTGTCATTCTTCGCATACAGAAGCCATAGTCCTTCCTTATGTTCTTTCCTTTTTACTGCAAACGTGTCATGCCACTGACTGCCGAGTACAGCGGGGTAGAAATGATAAGAATAAAATGTTCACATTTGGTGCAAGTGAAAGATGAATCTAGACATTGCTGAGCAGCAAAAAAAGAGTTCTGAGATTAGATTTAGTGAGGCTCAAGGTGGGAGGGTGACTTGTCACAAGGTCAGCGAGAGTCAGACTGAGAAATGCTGAAGAAGAGAAAGAAATAAAATTGACCAGAGGAAAGACTTCAAGTCCAGTACGGAGAACAACTCCAACTCTGAAGCCCCAGCTCATCGAAACTTCAGCTGAAACTGACCAGGCAGGTCATTCATTCATTGCTTCATTCATCTATCGACCGTTCGGCTCACTCGCTATGTGATAGGTGTTGTTGTGCAAGATGCTGAGTGTGTAACAATGCGTTAGACCCCACGTTTGGAAACAATGTCCAGGGGGGTCAAATCGAGCCCATCATGTGATCTTGTGATTAAGTTTTATTAGAACGCGGCCGTCCTCCTTAGGTCATGAATCACCTATGATGGTTTCCACACGACGACAGGAGAGCTGAGTAGTTGTAACACAGACTGCAGAGTCCGCAAAGCTCAGAATATTTATTATTTGGTCTTTTGCAGAAAAAGCTGGCCAGCCCTCAGGCTAGGTAGTCGTGGTCCCTCCTCTCAGGGAGCTCACCACGGAGCGGTGGGAAAGATGGATGTCAATTAAGTGATTTCCTAAAGGCGTCATTACAGACGGTGGGCAGTGTTCTAGGGGAGTTCGCGATGCTGTGGTAGGACACACAGCGAGGGGTAGTCAGGGACTATTTCCTGAGGACGTGGAGTTTTTAAGGAACTTGGTGTATGAGAAGGAGCCAGCCTACCAAGAGCCAGGAAAGAGGTTTCCTACCAGAGTGAAGAGAAATTGCCAAGCATCCGGGTCAGGAAAAGCTCGTCTCTCCGAGGAATAGAGAGGAGGCCGGCGTGGCTGGAATGTGGAGAGTGAGATGAGACGCATTTGGAATCAGATCTTCAAGACCCCCAGGCCACGGTCAGAGACCTGGGTTTTATTTAAAGTGTAGTGTGAAGACGTTGAAAATTTTCATGATGAGTTTTATGAATCTCGAAGACTCTTCTTATTTGGTTAGCCGATTTGAAGAGGGCTGAGGATGGAGAAATGTTTGATTGGTACCCAGACTCTCTCTCCCTTCTGCCTTGATGTAGCCATTGAGGATGTGTGGATTCATTCATTCACTGGCTGGTGAGGCATGTCAGGTTAGCCACAGAGGCAAGAAGCCCACAGAAGCTTCCAGAGAAGTGCATTGTGGTTCACAGATGTACTCTCCAGTCACATCGCTTGACTCACACACCTCATGGAAAGGTCTCAGTCAGAGGACTGTCCCAGGAAATACTCTTCACAGGGCTTTTGCAGTGAAGGAAGTAGCTGATGACTTTTAAAACTACGAAGGCTCTAATTTGTGTCACACATAAATGAACTGAGAGTCACAGGCAGCTCACACTCTGCACGATGAACCTTCATCCTCTGGCTCCTGCTACGATTTCTGTTGCAGTGACCTCTCACAGATGTCCCCAGTGTAACTTTACCACCGTTGCCGAAGGTCAGGCTTGGGAAGAAACGGCTCAACAACACGACTCTGTACCTCTCTCCTTGACACCGAGCAAGGAATTAATTCACCTCTTCCAATTTTTTTCTTTATCTTAATGTCTTTTTAATCTCTGAGAAGAAACATAACAATTTAGGCCTACGTTTAAAAGACACTTTAAACCGACACCTTTCTTTGGTAGCTAGCCGTGTAATTGAATAAGCTTTCAAGTTGTCTCCTAGTTTTATTAAAAAGCTAGGATTAAAACCACCTAAGATAATGTCTTTTTTTTTTTTTTTTTAATTCACCTCACTGAGCAACAAGAAAACCAAGGGAAGGGCTGCTTAGGACAAAGTGTCATTATGAATAATGCAGTCTATGTTGATGTCTTCAAGGTGTGTAATTATGAAATGAAGCCATATGTGCCCAAAGGCAAACCTTTCTTTCCCATGGGCTATCATGTTTGATTTAAAAAAAAAAATGTAAAAAATATTGTGGAAAATTTGTTAGTTATTTTATAATCAAGAGTGATTACGGCCTAGAATATAATTAATGGCCTATAAGACAATATCATTATCATTAGAGAAAGCAAAGTGAAATAAAATGGCCAAACCCTCAGTGGACATTTTTTATTCATCTGTGGCTTGGAGATGTGGTTTCATCCTGGAGAGCATCCTGGAGAGGAAGGGTTCAGTGCTGGCAAGGAAAGAAGCTGGATATCGGAGCTGGAATGCGGCTGGAATGATACCGGCAGGAGAAGAAAAACAGACACACACACTCTTACCCTTCTTCCTCTAGCATCTCCTATTAGCAGAACCTAACTGGAAGCCAGCTGGCAAGGGAATCTGCAAGATTTGGTGGGCAGAGTCCCAATTAGCATCCCATACAGAGTAGAAAAGGGTGGACTTAGAGCTGAGAGGCAATAGATAAATAACTGGCATAATAATAGCCTTTTGTGTGAATGAGGGGTCTTGTTTTAGCAGGAGCCCCTTCAGGCTCGGCTAGTCTCTGTATCCTCTTGTTTTGACCCCATTAAATTCAGATAGCTGCCTTTCTTTCCAGCATAAAATATTCTGGGCTCATCTTATACACACTTTATGCTCCAGGCCTCTCAGGTCAGCTATGTCTGCAAAAAGCGTAGGCTCTTTTTATCAGGGAATGTATTTAGAGACCAAAATCTGGGCATTGCGGGTGTTTATCTTAAAGCCTCATTTTAAGTAGGTATATTTGGTTACAATCTACATTGTCTAAGTTTATACTTGTAACCTATCACCAGTTTGGGAGTGTTAATGGGGAGGGCTATTTTTGCTATTGCTGTCAGTCTTTGGTGGAAAGAGATGAATCCAGACTATATTAAATTTGTCTCATCACTGTGCTTGTTTCCACCGGTTTTATGCTTAGTCATCAAGCTTCTGGTTCTTAAACCCTAAGGCATATTCCAAGTAGACAATATAATTTGTAAGCAACATCTGCAAAAAGGTACTTGAAGAGTGACACTAAATCCATCAAATCTACACAAAAAAATACATTTGTGTTATCAGTTACTCACTATTGTGTGAAATGGTTGTAAGTTGAGATAAAACTACGTGAATTTGTGGCAGGAATCTGACTAGTGAAAGAGCTGTGGATTTTCTGTATAAATACATGGTAGAAAAACAGGAGCATATAGTAGAAAGCCTCATAAAAAGTCTAGGTGCGCTGGGATCCTCAGAATCCCTCGGAGAAATCCTTGCTGGACTTCTCATCAGCTCCCTTGAATTAGCACCAGCCATGTGGAGACCTGGCAACATCGTCATCATCATCTTTGATCCTCCCAAATATACCTCCAGATTAAACCCTTATAACTGGAAGCACCTCATTATCCAATGGCCTCCCTGCACGTTAAAGTCACATGCTTCGTAATTTTAAACGTGAAAAACTCCGTGAGATCGGCAAACCTGGAAAAGTGATATTTAGATCATCGTGCTCGGGCATGCCTGTGAAAAAGCCTTCCAGGAGCTCGAAAATGTGAATATAACGCTTCCCAAATCTTCAAGTAAAGGGAATGCTTCAGGAAGATGTGCCGTATTTAACTGTGGCTTTAAGAAGCCCCCACATCCCAGGAAGGACTCTATTTTGAGACCTATTGTAGGATAAGGATTCTGAAAACTAATAATCAAGGAGCACATACAAGGAACTAGGTGGAGACACGAAATATCTCATTTTTTTACTAAGACCTGTCACGTCTCAAAGTGTCTGGTTCCCTGGCAAAACCAGACTGGAGAACATACCTTGTATCCGATGTCTTCTGTTACCTTCAGTTATCTAGGTCTTGGACCACCCACTGTGCATTGGGTGGCAAAGCAGCTTCTGAATAATCTCATCCTGTGAACTCAATGGGGGATCGTCATCTGCTGTAGCATCTTGAAGTCTTCACTGAAGGAGGCCACAGAAGGACCCTGGAGCCCTTTCTGGGGTGTGCTGACTGCTAGGAAGCAGAGAGGAAGCCTGGCTTCCTTACCTCACAGCTCTGTGGGGGCCACTGAAGAAGAGAAAGGGTGGAGCCCCTTTTCTCGCCCTGGAGGCAAGCTGAGTCCCACCCACTGGAGGGCAAATCCTTAGCAATCTCACCGGTCAGATCACTTCCCCATCCCCTGGGGGAGCGAAGACAAGGCGGAGATAGGGGATTTATCTAACTCTTTGGATGCTTTCCCAAGGGCATGGAATCTTGACAGAAAGACACTCTTTCTTCCCTGGAAATCTAAAGTCAGGGGAATATGTCTTCTCCTCCTTTGAGAATCCTGGATTAGGAATTCAGATGCTCTCAGGACTCTGGAAGGGGACCAGGTAGGAAATGAAGGACTCAGAGACACATTCCTTGTCTGAAGCCCACGGGGCTCATGAAGTCCTGTGATGCTGGCTTATGGGAATGTGGGTTCCATGTTGCCGGACCTTCTAATTTTTCAAGAGAAGCCAGAAAGTTTTTATTTATTTATTTATTTATTTATTTATTTATTTATTTATTTATTATTTGTTTGCTTGTTTGTTTATTTATTTATATTTCCATTTTAGTAATTTTGGCAAATCATTGAACTTTTTAAAAAATACCTTGTGGACCAAATATCTAGGTGCTGGACCTGGCCTAAGAGTTGTTGGTCTGTGACTTCTGGTTGCAGTGTTATCAGCTGAGACAATGAAGCATCATTTTTTTTTAATCCCCAGTTAAGCTGATGCAATGAGCCATATTGCACAGGATTAAAATAAGAAAAAGGAAAAATTCTGAACATATTATGTTTTGATATTCCCTGGACTCTCTTCCTACCCTCCTTCCAACTTAAGACAGCCTTGGCCTCTTTCTCCAGCTCGGCTAACTTCCCTCGGCAGCATCTTTATTTTCGTGTCGTGTGGTCCCTGGACCACAGCATCAACATGCTGGCTCAAGTTTGCTGTCAGTCTGATTAGCAAATGGAGGAGCCAGGAGCTGCTGTCCTCGACAGATGAGACACGGAGCCCCTTTTTCAGACCGGAAAAACCAAACCTTCATCCTGCATGGGTACAAATGTCACTCTACATTTTGCCAGGGCTGGAGCCAAGTGCATGGGACAGCTGTGGACCGAGCCCATCTTTAGCATGTCAGTGCCTTCTGTGAGGCTGGTGATGGCCTTGAAATGCTGAGTGCAATTAAAAGGCTCCTCCTTGAGTCCACTTGACAGTTCGTGTCTGGCTCAGAGTGCTTCCTGGGCAGAAAAACATCAAATATTCATTCATCATTCAACAAACATTTATCGAGTTCCTGCTGTTAGCCAGGACCTGCTAAGGCACTGGTTCTTCAGTGTTAAACAGGACAAGCTACGTCCCTGCCTTCACGGAGTTTGTGTTTTTGTCAGGAGAGACAAGTGAGCAAACACACAAATAAAAGATGATTTGGCTGATGGCGATGCCATAAAGAAACTAAGACGAGGTGATGTGATGAGAACTGAGGGTGGGGTCTCCTTGATTGGTGTGACTGAAGGTCCCCTAGGGAGATAACACTTGAGCTGACACCCAAATCATGTATACTAAGTGTCCATGTATTTTCTTTTTTTTCACTACATCCTTAGTCCTAGGGTTAATGACGAAACAACATGCTTATTAAAGTTAAATATGCTTCAGGTTTAGAAATGGCACACACCAGAGTATTAATAATGATCGTCTCTTAGTGGTGGGATTTGCGTATTCATTTAACTTAAGCAGCATTTATTGAGTGTCCAATATGATCCTGGAGCCACACTGAGTCCTGGCAATCCAATTGTGAACAAGAAAAGGTGACATTATATAGTCCAAACACGAAGAGTGACCTGAGGGAAATGAGCAACAAGAGACTACTGAGGGGTTCTAAGTTGGAGAGTGATAGAACTTTTTTAAAAGATCACTCTTGATCATTGGTTGGAAAGTGGCTTGCTGGGGACAGAGTAGAAGCAGGAAGTCCTGTTAGGAAGTCGTTGCCTTAATTCTGGTGAGAGATGTTGGTGACTTGGACTAGGGACTCAGAACTGATGTATATGATGTTGTGAACTGACCATCGCACAACTCCAGGGGGTCCCGTTCGTCTGTAGAATGCAGCCAGCCAAGCGACAGAAATGGTTTGCACATACCGAGTAGTCAGTAAATGGTAATGGGGCTTATTATTATTTAATGAGTAATATTGAGCAAGAGGGAAATCTGATGCATTGCAGGATGGAATTACATTAGGGTAACTAAGAAGGATATAAAGTATGCGTGGTTAGGAGATTGGCTAACGTGTAATCACAACTGTGGCTGCATATAGAGAGAGTGAAAGGGAAGAACCGAAGTTGGAGAGGCTTTCGGATTCCGAGTGTGCAGGAAAACCCTTGGGGCGAGGGGAGGAAGGTGTCGAGCAGGGCAGTGACGGGATCGGGTTTCTATTTTGAAAAGATCGCTCTGTGGTGTTGAAAATAGGCACTGGGGAGTAAGGGTGACAGCAGGGAGATGGAAATTATCAGCGGAAGCGAGACGTGATGGTGGCTCGGATGGTGGCAGTGCTTGTAGTGGAAGCCGCAAAGAGTGGTCCGATTTAGGAAATATATTTTGAAAGTAGAACAGACAGGAATAGCTGATGTATTTTGTGTGGGACTTGGGAGAGAGGAGGCAAAGGTGACTCTTGAACAGCTGGGATGATGGAATTGCCGTGCCCTGAGTGGGGTACAGCTGCAGGGGACCAGGTTTGGGGGGATCAGTAGTTTTCAGCTTTGTTAAGCTTGAGATGCCTGTTGGACACCCAACTAGAGACGTAACTAGGTAATTGGAAATTTGAACCTGACATGCAGGATAATAACATGGAGAATAACATTTTAAAGACCTTACTGTACAGATGAGATTTAAAGCCATAATACTGGATGTGCTCATTGAGGGAATAAGCATAAATGGAGAAAAGAAGCGATTCAAGGACTGGATCCCGGGATTGTGAGAAGGAGCAGTTGGTGAGGAGGGGGGAAACTGAGTGAAGTTACCTAGACATGAACATGAAGAAGAAACCAACAAGGAGAGGGTGATCAACTGTGTTGAAAGATCTTGAAACTTTGATTGACATGAGCACTGAGAGTCAATCTGGCTTTGGCAATGTGGAGCCACTGAAGATATTAGCAAGAGCAGTTCCATGGGTGTGCAGGGCATGACGGCATGATGGAAGACGAGAGTTCTGGTGACTTTTCCTAGGTTCTCTGGGACGGTCCGTGACAAGATTTGCTTGCTGGTGTAAAGGACTTTGAACTTCATCATGAAGGCAAAGGCATTTTAGCAAGAAGAATGACATGGTCGGATTTGCATTATAGGATGATAAGCTGGGCTGTAGTATGGTAGAGGGGAGGTCAACTCGAAAACTGGAGTCGAATGAGGGTGGCCAGAGCCAGGCTAGTGGGAGTGGAGATGGAGAGACTAGCTTGCATTTGAAATAAATTAAGAAGATGGAACCCATAGAACTTGAGTATGGGTTGGAGGTAGGAGAAAAGGAGGTGGTTCAAATCCTGGCTCTGCCACTTGGTAGCTCTGTGACCTTGAGACAGTCTTTTAATGTCTGTGTCTTTTCCTCTGTAAAATGAAGCTGGTAACAGTATCTACTTCATAAGGCTCTTCTAGGATTAGATGAGATAATGCATGTCAAATGCTTAGTACAGTGCCCAGCGTGTGGTCACTATTGAGAACCATAAACAGAACCTTCCAGCATTTTAGACTGTGTCTAACCCCTTGCTTAGTATCCTCTCTTGGGTGCTGACACCTCCTTCCTCAGCCATAAGAACTGACCTAACCTCTCTAAGGAAGGCAGCATTCGTCATTTGTAAGAATCCACAGCTCAGGATTCTTGCCTTTTTGCCAGGAAGATGACATGATTCTTATATAATATTCGGTGCATATAAACTACACATTATTATTTTATATCATGAGTGAGACTCAAATACCAAGAATCCCTTTGGTTAAAAATATTCACTCAGAAAGAGGTAGACATGATTAGCTGTCCCTGGGATTGACATGCAAGGACAGTTAGGTTTAATGGGATATGCAGATTGATTTGCATGTATCATGCCTTCAATTTGCCCATGCAGATTGGACACTTAGGTACACAATTACCCAATTAACGGGCATCGTTTCCTAATTGCGGGGGCGAATGCGATAATTGAGCCCTCAAATAGCTAAGCACCTATAATTTGCTTCCTTTTAGAAAAGGTGGCACTTCTGAGTTTACCGGTAGAATTAAAAACATCTGACAGCTAAGTATTCCTCTTCAGATTGGATGATGGTGTCATTTCAGGACAGGCTGAGCGTGGTGGTTAAGAAACTTAAGAAGCTCTTAGATCTAGAGTTTCCACATGGAGATGGTCCTTTCACCGGACATCACGTTGGCATTCCTTGTTCTGGGATGCACCCTTGGACCATCAAACAATTTTCTCTGTAGACGATGACATCTCTGCCTCTTTTGGAATCACTGGGCCTTGGTGGGATTCTAACACTTCCCTCTGGCTCGTGCTTCTCCATGAAGTGGGATGCTCCTGCCTCCAATGCAAGGGTGTTTTTTTCTCTATCCACCTGGCATGCCGTTATGTATCACTCCACTGTTTCTGGCATTCAGGTAAACAGACCTAGGGAGATTTCTATTTCTGTCCAGCATAAAAGGAGCTCCTTGATGGGACCAGGTTGTAGCACTGAACTTGGAAGTTTGAATCTGGCCCAGATCTCAGTTTAGTGGGCAGCCACTGGAGATTCCTATGCAGTTGCTTGATGAAAGAATCAATCTTCCTCCCTTCTTCCCTCCCTCCCTCACTTCCTCCCTCCTTCTCTTGATTCTTTCCTGTTTAGTAAAAGAAACCCAATAAAATTGAGCACAAGACTTAACAGATACTACACACAAGAAGATACATAAATGGCTAACAAACAGAAAAAAAAATCTGAGCATGATTAATTTTCAGGTAAATGCAAATCTAACCTACAGTGAGATGCCACTGTACCCTCTAGACTGATCAACAACCCCAGGTGTTGGTGAGAATGGGAGGCAATGAGGATTCTTACATTGCTGGTGTGAGTATAGTAAATGGATGTTGCTTAAAAAGTTAAACATATACCTAGCCTATGATTTGGCAATTCCATTATAAATTTTTTTTTCTGAGAGAAATGAACACACATGTCAACAAAAAGGCATGTACATGGATGTTCATAGAAGCTTTATTAATAACAGACTCAAACTGGGAATACCCCAATGTCCATCGAAAGGTGGATAAACAAAATAAGGTATATCTAACCAATGGACTACTTACCACTCAACACCAAAAAGAAATGAATGACTGATCCATACAACACCACCAAGATACTGAAAACTCAGAACAGTAGCTGCTGCTAGGGGAGGGGATGGGATTGAAGGTGAGGGGACGAGGGAGCTTTATGGAGTGATAGTAAATATTCTCTATCTTGCCGGATGTGTGAATTACATGGGTATATGCATTTGTTCACACCGATCATAATGTTAAGACCTTTGCATTTCATGTGTGTAAATCATACTCCAATAAAAACAAATACAGTAAAGCTTTTTACTGAGCCTATAAAAAATGGTACATAGGAATTGTTGAAAAATCAAACACTGTGGAGAGATGAGATTTTTAAAATGAGATTTTACATGTATTCATGCCAGGGAAAGCACTGGACTAGACAGATTTGAGTTCACATTTCAGTTCCACTCCTTGTGAGCTGTGTGTCCTTAGGTATTGCATTTAAATTGTCAGAATCTCAGTTTCTTTGTATCTAAAATGAGGATAGTAATATCTATCTTATGGGGTTTGAGGGAGGGATTAAATTATTGCGTGTTAAGTATAATGTCAGGTGCTGGAGTTAAAATGGTGAGCAAAACCTAGACATAGTTCTGCCTTCATTTAGAGTCTAGTGGGGGAGATGAATATTAATCAAATAATCACACGAATAAAAAAAATTATTTGTGTAGTAAGTCTAACTAGGACGATCCAGTGTTATGAAATTTATAATGATAGGATCAGACTTCATCCGGGTGATCAGGGAAGGGTCCCCTGGAGAAGTGATGCTGAACTGAGCTCTAGAGGATAATTAGGGTAAGACTATGGGTGAAGGGTCATGCTGTTCAGCTGGGATTTTGAAGGCACGTGTGAAGATGGCAGATCAGGTGGCGGGGACATGGTTAACTATGTAAAGAATGTGTTATTTTGTTCTTTAGATTCCACACATAGGTAAAATCATATGGTATTTGCCTTTCTCTTTCTGACCCATTTCCCTTAACATAATCCCCTCTAGGTATATCTGTGTTGTCAGAAATGGTAAGATTTCATTTTTTTAATGGGTAATATTTTATATATATATATATATATATATATATATATATATATATATATATATATATACCACGGCTATTGTAAATAGCACTGCAGTGAACATAGGGATGCATATAACTTTTCAAATTACTGTTTTGGATTTCTTTGGATAAACAGAGATGAAAGGTACAGCATAGGGAATATGATAGAAAATTTTGTGGTAGCTATGTATAGTGCCAGGTGGGTCCTATACTAATTGAGGGGATCACTTCATAACTTATATAAATGACTAACCACTACACTGTATACCTAAAACTAACATAAAATAATATTGAATGTCAAAAAAAGGAGTATATTAGAAATGATGAAAGAGCATCCTAAGAACAGAATGATAAAGAAGATGGTTTCTTAAAAAGTGAGAAAAGGGTAAATATTTGTTCTGAATTCTCATAGCCTAAGAAGGATCTTTATCATGCTTTCCAGTTTTCACCTCCTTTCTACTAAAGTGCTTTGATTTGTGTACAAATCAAGATAATTCATCAGTGGCTGTAACCAATATTCCCTGAAATCTCAGTAGCCTCACCCCCTAGAAACTTATTTCTTGCGGATGAAAAGACCTTTGTAAATGGACAGCATTCCACGAAATCACTCAGCAACCCAGGCTCCTTCCGCCTTGTAGCTCTGCTCTCTTCTTAGATCTCAGAGTCCTCTCTGTTCTATTATTAGCTGATGGTAAAAAAGAGGGTAGAGAAGGCAAACTTGCTTCTTGCCCACTTTGTAGTGGAGGAAATGCACATCACTTCTACTCACATTCAATTGGCAAGAACAAGTCACATGATCCTAGCCATATGCAAGGGATGCTGGGATATGCAATCGTTGGATAGGCATGTACTTCCCAGCTATAATTCTGCACGCTGCAAGGGCAAAACCAAGCTTTGGTAGTCAGCTAGCCACTTATGTCACAGTTCACATCTTTCAGAGAGCATTGCCCTCTCTGCCCCATTTCCATCCGATTGGAGCTCACATCAATGTGCTTTAACCAGAAGCTCTGCGCCTTGAAGAAGTGTTGCCGACTGAAATAGAAGTGCAGAGTTCTCCAGCCAGACAAGCTCTCCATGGGAACTCCGAGGTACAAAAATCACAATGCAGAGTGAGTTCATCATCTGAAGAATGAGGAGGGAGGGCTGCCAGAGCCCCACTCATAAAACAGATGCTCTTTTGGTGGAGAAGAGCAAAGGAAGCAAGACGACAGAAGTGAAAACCTAGGAAACGCGCCATCCACCCTTAAACAGAAAAGCATATCATCTCTAAAGCAGTTCCCATTCTCCCTCTTACTAGACCCTGCCCTTTAGTAAAAAAAAAAAAAAAAAAAAAAAAAAGGTCATTTTTTTCCTGTTTAATTATGTTCCATTGTAAGCTGGGATGATAGCTGTTTTTCCTGTGTTTCCAAACCCTGTGTTTCCAAACATGGGCATTAATTATTTCCGGTGCATGACAAATACGATGACACTACACTGACAACCGCAGGTGTGATATGTTTCATGATACACTCTGCTCTGTCGTCCTTATCGTTAAAATCTCCTCAGGATAAATAAGCCTCATTTCAGCTGTAGCCATTTGTTCTTGTTAGGGAACCACCCCAGATGGCATGAAATATTAAATGCCAAGGGTTAATTCTGTCCTCAGAGAAGAGCTTCTAATTTCCCTAAGATGGCACGACAGGTCAGCGTGTCTGGCTAGAAATAATGGCCTCTGCTGGCCTTCCCCAGGAAGGTTTTGTACCACGGCTGTGTGGATGATTCCAGATGTGGCGTTGTGAAAACAAAGAGGATTCCTGCCACCTCCGGGAGGAATGGGGGCATGGCTGTTCCCAGGCTGTGCAGAAACGGCTCTGAGATTTTGCCCCTAAGTGACTGGTGCGTCCTTGTTTTCTGCCGGCTCCCTTGTGACGAATGGCAATTCCAGGGGGTCTCCAACTTTGGACATTGCTCTGTCATGCTTACTTCTTCCTGGTTCTTACCCAGAGATTGTTTGTGTTAAAATGAAAGGGTTGCTGCTTTAAATTACATCGATGCCTTATTAATATGGTAAACGATCATATTCAAGCTATATTCAGTTATTACAGCGCATTATGCAATGCATTAGTAATGAATGGAAGCACTTTACTTAAAGATCTGCCTATAAATCAGTTGAACATGGGGAAAAAGAGTCATTGTTTATTTATGAGGTCTGGGAAAGAAATTATAGAGAGCAGACCTTACACAGCCTCCTATTCTGAAAACATTATGAAACATTGATTATATGTTTGCCATTAAGTTTATGCTCCCGTTGCCTTTATGTTCCTGATATATTATTAATCTTTCTTAAGAATTAAACCTCGGAAATCTGCTTGAGATATAAGTGGAAAGCTTCAGAGCCAGGCAGTAAAGCTTGTTTGGGCAGAAACCGAATGTGCTTTCTCTCACTGTGTTGACAGTACACAGGAAGAGTCTGCAAAACGTGCTGTCCCCTTGGGAATGTTTTACCGTTGTCCAGGGCCCACTAAAGTTCTGCCTCCCAGCAAATGCAAATTAATAGGCGTTCATTGGGTATCTAGTCCTAGAACTAATGATGGGACCACTGTGCTGTTAGAACACATAAAATAAAAGGCATTACAATTGGGCATTCTGAGAAACGTTCATGCTCACACCAGGAACAGACAGGATTTCTGGAGTGAAATACGGAAAGTTATAGCAAAGAGGAAACAAAGCACCATTTCACTGTTTGGCTAAGAGCTTGCCGAGAGACATTATTTTAAGATATACTGGTAAAGTGGATGGAAATGTGCCGCCTTTCTAAGAATCTCTTGGGACCTCTGTTAACTTGTAAACTCCAAAATCATACTATGGCAAGCAGGGGGAGTAATAGGCATGCCCCAGGATGTGTATGAGGCGAGAAGGAAAGAAGATGGTGTGGAAGAAAGGAGACATGAGATGAGAGCCAAACAAGAGTTGACAAGGGTCTGAGTGAAATAGAAGTGATCCTTTAGAGCTGGAAGTCCAAGATCAAGGTGCTGGCAGATCCTGTGTCTGGGGAGAGCCTGCTTCCTGATCCACAGACAGTGTTCTCACTGTGTCTTCATGAAGTGGAGAAAGCTCTGGGTTCTTCATCCCCTTGTAAGTCCACAGACCCCATCGTGGGGACTCCAACCCCATGACCTCATCTGAATCTAGTCCCCTCCCAGTGGCATCACATTGAGGATCAAGCTTCAATGTGTGGATTTGCAGGGGAGACACAGATATATTCAGTCCATAGCAGATGATGTCTTTGCCCTGTGTTTTCCTTCTCTTTCACTGAAACTTCTACCGAGAACAAGTACCAATTCTGATCTCATATGCAATGAACACATTTGACGAACATTTTTACATCCCCTTCTAGGCACGAACTTTCACACAGGATTGTTCTTAGTCCACTGCAAAATGGAGCAGTGAGATTGCAGGCAAAGAGGCCGTGACAAGAGCAGAACCACCCCAGGTTCTCGGAAACAAGAGGAAAACAGCATTGTGTTAACCTGAGATGCTGCATGATTATCCTTATGAAGCACTTGAGAGATAGGTAATGAAATGAGTGCTGTGGACCCTGTCAGGTCTGCCAGGAAGAGGAGAGCAAAAATTACTCTAGCACGGGGATTTTCATTTATTTCAACGTAAGGGGAAATGATAGAGGTTCACTTTGTGATTTTTTTTTCCCCCTGACCTACTATAGGGCAGTGCTCAGAATACAAATCATGAAATCGGAACGATTCCTATTCTTTATGTAATTCTGGGGAAAGATGCTACAGTGAACTGCCACCAATGCACTGGATACTGAATGATGGACCGCCAAGCTGTTGTGAGCATTGTCATCCTTCGGATGTCCAGTGGGTTCTGAGAGACTTAAACTTTTGACACTGGCCTGATAAATCCATGAGATGGCTCCCTTCAGTTTCATTCTTTGACCATAACACTGAGCACATTAACGCTCTCCAGGAACTGAGGTTATCTTTTATTTTGAGTGGTGAGAGGATGATCATGGTTCAGTCTCTAGTAGGCTTTCCATCCATTTCTGTATAATAGAAATCCCTGTTGGCTCCTGTTGTAACCCAAGGCATATAGAATGGGGGAGAAACCATTCATTTCAACCTTTTCTAACTGACCTTGGCTTTGGAGTCAGGCCAGCTGGGTTCATATCTTAGCTTTATGACTTATTCGCCACATAACCCTTGTTATCAAACTTATCTGAGCCCCAGTTGCCCTACCTATAAAATGAGGGTAATATCTATCTCATGAAGATTACATAGGATAATGTAAATTTGGTTGGTACAGTACTTGGCACATTGTACATACTCAATAAATGGTAGCCATTATTAATTTGACTTCAACACCAAGCTCTTTAAAAAGGAAAATAGACATATATGTT
The DNA here is from genome assembly GCA_004027375.1 of Macroglossus sobrinus. NCBI lineage: Eukaryota > Metazoa > Chordata > Mammalia > Chiroptera > Pteropodidae > Macroglossus > Macroglossus sobrinus. The sequence continues at coordinate 49,738 of PVKZ01003826.1, forward strand.
GGATGTAAGAGTTAAGTAAGATACAGGCAAAGAAGGATGCTGTGGTACCTACTTTCCACTCCCAACTCAATTCTCATCCTTCGTCCCAGGCCAGGGTATTGTAATGGTCTCAGTATTCTTCCTTGAGATGGATGAGGACTCTAAGGACAATGGCTTTGACTTCTACCAGTATCCTATCTTCAGATGTCTTCACAAAAACGGGGGAACCAAGGCACCAAGGACCAAACTGGATCTCAGCGGGTTATCTGAACAAGTAAGATGGTCTGAGACTAGGGCTCAGTCAAAAGCATCCCTACCTGGCTCTTCTCATCAGAATCTGTTCTTCACACGGTCCCATTACCGTTGAGGTCATCACTGAAGAACTTGGGAATATTTTGTAGCAAACTTAATCACTCCTCAGACCACTCATTAGAAGCATTCTGCTACACTACATACTTAGCATATTGCTTTTGAAATTCATTTTGTTGCCTCTGTCAGTAGCTGATTCTTTTTTGGTAATGAAGAGTATTCCGTTTGTTTACGCATTTAGCTTTTGATGGATGTCTGCATGGTTTGCAGTTTTGGTCTATTATGAATTTATGCACTATGAACGTTTGTTTACAAGCCTTTGTGCAGACATATATACTCGCTCCTCATGAGCAGAGTCATAGGCTATGCATATGTGTAGCTTTAGCAAATAGTCCAGCTGCTTTCCAGGGCAGCTGTCCTGTTTTATGTCACCACCAACAGTAGGTGAGACTCTTTCTCAGACTTTCTAATGTCTTCTGAAGCCAGACAGACCCTGCTTGTGATTCAAGCTCTGCCGCTTAGTAGCTTTGTCATCTTGAGGCAATAATGTAATTTCTACCTCAGTGTTCTCATCTATAAAATGGGGATAATAACTATCTTTTTTGCAGTGTTTGTGAAGATTGGAGATTATGTATATTAAACGGCTAAAGTGAATGCTTTAGTATATGATAGCTGCTGTTATTATAATCATCTATAGAGCCTCATCTCATCCAGTTACTTGAAGACAGTGTTTCTCAGAATGTGTAACATGTAGTGCTTGGCTTTTGTTTTAAGTATTCTACAGACACAACGTTATACAATACTGAATCACATAGTGAAAGTTCATCCTATTCCAGTTTTCTTCAATCTCAATTATATCAAATGAAGAGTCACAGTGTGCTGTTAGCCTGATTTGACATCCCTCCAATAATTCCCAATCTTCCTTTTTAAGTAAAGAAAACAGGACACAGGCTCTTAGTCTTTAGCAGGCAGCAGTATCTAGACAGAATTCAACGTCATTTTGTCTTCATTACTTTTTCATTTTTACCATTCATAGGATTGATGACGAGTGATACTGGTAGTGTTTATGGCAGTGATTTAATATTTTTAATAAATTATTCAAATCTAAAAAGTGAGTTGTCTGCAAGAAAAACATGTTCAGAAAATAATTTTATAGGAGAAACCAGATGTGGCAAAAATAATAAAGATACATCATTATTACTTTTTTATGAAGATAGTTTTTATATGACTGAAGTTTGGGAAAGTGATTCATAGGAGATGTTTTAAACCCCACTTTACAAATGATAGAACTAAGGCATTTGTAAAGTATATATTAAATACTTTCATATTAAAATTTTTTTCAATTAAAGTTGACATACAATACTATATTAGTTTTAGAGGTACAGCTCATAATTAGACATTTATATAACTTTAAAGTGCTCACCCCAATATGTCTAGCACCCCTGACACCATACGTAGTTATTACAGTATTTTTGACGATAGTCCTTATGTTGTACTCTACATCTCTGTGACAGCTGTTAAAACAGGCAATTTGAACGTCTTAACCCCTTATCATTTTCCATCCAACCCTCCACCCTTCCCATTTGGCAGTCATCAGTTTGTTCTCTGTATCTATGAATATTGGAAACTTACATATTGAGGTCGAATACTGACATCTCTCTGTGTTAATGAAGCAAGTCATAAGCCTAATTTAGTTACAGAATCGGTGCACGAGACCTCAGCCTCCTGACTCCTGGTCTTTTCAAGGTGTAATTCTAAAGATGCCTGGATGTCCTACTCTTCCCTAATTACACAGCTCATCTAAGTTCATTGGTTCAGATAAACGCAGAGAAAAGCGTGCATCCCGAATCCCACCACTGAGATTGTATTTTGGCATGTTCATTCATTTGTCTGTCTGTCCATCCATCCATCCATCCCTCCATCCTATCATTCTTTAACTCACTAACAAATTATTCATTTCTTTGACAAATACTGACTAGCCATCTAGAATGTGCCAGGTGCTCTTTTAGGTAATGGGGACATAGAGGTGTCAAACAGACAAAGCTTCCTTGTGCTCAAAATGCCTTCCATCTTTTTTTTCTATGCATATATGCATGAAACAGTTTTTTAAAAATAATATTGCTATATCACGATATCGTCGTATTGCCTACTTTTAAAATTAATATATTCTATATACCCTTCTGGGTCAATATGTAGATCTGTACCACCCATTTTAATATCTCTAGGTCATTTTACAAGTATAATGGTATAGAAGTAGGATTTTGTACTAGTTTGCCATTGTTGGATGTTAAGTGATTTCTGTCCTTCCCAATGTGATAATGGACCCTGTCATATGCAGAGCTTTACCTCTGTCTCTCTTTCGGCTCTATGCCCAATTCCTGTCCCACCATTGACAAAGTGTACGGTCAGGCTATTTTAACCACTTTGAGCCTTTGTGTCCTCATCTGTTGAAGGGGACGGATAAAATAATCTGTCTCACAGGGTTTCTGCGATGAGTAGACAGCTTGGTCTATTGACAAGAATATGTTAAGCACAGAATAGAAATTATTTGATAATGTTAACTTTGATGGTGATGCCAGTAATGATTTTCCTTTTGCATTTTTATTATTTATAGATAGACTTAATGGTTTCTGTTTGAGCTTTGATTCTTATGTCTATGTCAGCTCCTACTGAGTTGTGCGTAGATGTCTGATGAACTAGATGGGAAGCAGATATAGAGACCATGTCTGGCTGCTCTCAGAATCTAGAGCACCCAGAACAATATCGGTTCTCAGTAAACGCCAGCTGAGTGATGCCCTGTGGCTTCATATATTTTCTTAGTAGAATAGAAGGTCCTTGCTGGCAAGAGCACGTCTTCTTGTTCAGAGTTGCTTCTCTAGTGCTTGGTAGGCTCTCTATAGCTACAGGTTGAAGGAAAGAATGAGACAAGGAGAACGCGATGGTTTCCTTCTTCGGCATTTGGGAAAAGAACTTGAGCAGATAACCAGACCATGCAAAGGAAGCACTAGTCACTGGCCGGATCTGTTAGCCGCTTGTCTGATCTACTCTTGTTTTTTGGCAAACACTCTGCAACAGGTCCCACTCGACTGCCTTGATTGATCATCTTCTTTGTTATAAACAGGAAGGAAAATCATTACGGCACAAGTGTCTTGTCGTTCCGCACGCCTCTGCCTGTGATAAATGTTCTCCATTCATGGAGTCGTCAGTGGATGCCTGCAGGAAGTGGTTGCTATCCAGGCTTAAGCGGGGGTAAGTTCATCATTAAACAGCTTCCACAGTTTCTGCTGCTCAGCATTAATCTTTTTTCTCACAGGGCCAGGGAAGAACAGGGTTTTGACTTGAAGACAAAGCATCCACCTAATTGCTTTTATTTTTTATTTTTTGTCATTTGTACATTGTTGGAGAATAGAAGTTGCCATTAAATGAACAGGCATTTGGAGCTACGGGAACTTTTAAGTGCTTTTGGTGGGAGTATTTGGCACAGCCCAACAAAATTCATACCATATATAATAACCCAGCAACTGGAGTCCTGAATATTTACCCTGGAAACACGCACAGATTTGTGTATCAGGAAAGGTCGGAACAGTGTTGTTTGTAATAGACCAAACTATGAGCAAAATTAAATGGCCATTAACATAATGAGATGTTTTTACAAGGTGGTACATTTATAAGTTAGAATATTATACAGGAATGATAAATGAATGAACCACAGCATGGACGAGTCTTACATATATCATGTTGAATAAAGAAACAGTATACAAGAGAGAAAGTATAGTATGATCTCATTCATACCAAATGAAAAACAGGCAAAAGTGAATATATCGTTTAAGTATATATACAAAGGAAGAAAATCTGTAGAGACAAACAAATAAATGATCACCATAAAAGTTCAGATAGGAGAAACTTCTGGTGGGGAGGGAGGAGGGTCATGATAGGAGAGGCACCAGCAGTGGCTTCTGGAATGCTGTCTGTATTCCATTTCTTCATCTGGGTGGTTATTCCACTGATATTCACTTTATAAGGATTTGCTAGTTGTGCCTTTGAGCAATTTTGTTTTGAATGCATGTTATATTGGGTATAAAATACATTTTAAAATTTCAGCTTTCTAAAGACAAACCCTAAATATGGAGCTGTAATTTTCCTTAGTGTTCAGGCCAGTGCTTGCAAAATCTTAAAAAAGGACCCAGGGTTTTTGTTTAAATGTGCAAGTTCTTGGGTCCCTAGCAACTCTGATATTGTAGGTGTGGGACTGATGAGATTGTTTTGATAAGGAAATTTTTAAAAACTTCATTAAGAGAAATTTTTTTTTTTACATTAGAATCACTTGGAAGCTTAAAAAAAAAATGACTAATACCTAGATTCTACCCTAGAGCATCTGACTTAATTGGTCAGGGATGCAGCCAGTGCATCCAGATTTTTTAAAACTTTCTAGGTGATCCAAAGGGTCGGCCCAGTTGAGATTAGTGCTTCCTAAACTGTAATGCCTTCAGGTTGCCTGAGGGTCCTGTCAAAATGCAGATTCGGATTCTGTGGGTCTGGGTTGGGCCTGAGGTGCCTTTTCCAGGGTCTCACAGGGGACACGATGCTGCTGTCACACAGACCAAACTTGGACACCCCAACACTATATCGCTGTGGACGCAGGGCCAGGACTGAACTGTGGGGAGCCTCGGTCTACTCACCTATAAAATGGGGGTGATAATCATCTCCACCTTCTGGGGTGGCTGTGAGGATCAGGAGAAAGAAGCGGGGTGTCAGGCTGAGGGAAACCAGGAAAAGGCCCTGGAGGCAGAAGGATGCTTGGCTTGCCATAGTCAGCTCCAGAGAGAGAGAGTGACGGGGAGGGGAACAGAAGACGTTGTCAGAGAGCGGATGAGAGGTGGGAAGCAACTGGAAAGTGTGAGCAGAGGTGTGACACTGACTTACATTTTTAAAAGGACAGATCTGCTGCGTTGAGAAAAGACTGTCTGGGTGCACGGTGAAATCGGGGAGACACAACAGTTAGGAAGGCATGGCAACCATGTCCACTGGGAAGAGATGGTGGCCTGGCCCAGGCTGAGAGCAGTGGGAATCAGGGCTGCTGTGTACAGTCAAGCAGCAGGGGACCCATCAACATGGCTGTGATGGGAACAGCAGCCCTGGCATGTTGCAGTGCACAGCCATAAGCGTAGTCCTGCATAAAGTCTGCAGATTCCACAAAGGCAGAGATTCTACTTTGCTCCAGGTCCCGTCCCTTGTGCTCAGGCACTAGGGGCACACAGTAGGAGCTCAACAAAAATGTCACATGTGTTATATGTTTGCTTCCATCTCCTGATCATGGCGATCATAGGTGAATCACTGCAAGCTGGAGTCTATATTTGGGCAGCTCTTGCAAACGTCTCCATTTTTCTTTGACAGCCACGTTAGTGAGCAAGTCCCTTTGCTTTTCCAAACGCTATCATTTCATGCCATCAGGTGCAAACCAGTGTTTAATGGCATTATTTGCAGAGAAGAATGAAACAATAAAATAAACTTTATGGTACTTTGTCATCTCCCCTTCCCAAGGCATCCGTCTGAGTCACCTCTCTCACTTGCTGATCTGTTCTGGCTGCAATTAAAGTTAAATGGCCTTTGGGACCCCAACAGTCTCATCTTTATTTACAGCACCTGCAAATCAAGCAGCTCCTCCTAATTTTAATGGCTCCTTCGGTGGCAAAAAAAAAAAAAAAAAAAATCTCTTTTCCAAAGGAGCAAGTAGAGAAGTGATAAAGAATAGCTAGAGGACATCTTCCTCTGGGGGAACAGGATGGAGAGGGAAGTCATTTTATGCTGTGGCCGTAGACATCCCACGCAGGCTGGGTTCAAGTGTGGGTGTTGCCTTTACTTAGCTGAATGACCTTAAACAGGCCATAGCATCTTATCAATAAGATGACAGATGTGGCAGGGGGGTGCAGAACAATTCTTGGTCATCCATTCTGATGACCTATAGGAACCTAAGATGACATACAAGGAAGTTCTAATATTTGTAGTATCCGTGGGAGGGAAGAAAGATGGGGAATCTATCATAAATGTATTATTTTAATGAAAACACTGAATGTTTGGTTGGAAACCCTTCTCATTATATATATATTACATATATGTGCTGAAATGCCTTTTCTTCCATGCCTGTCTCCCTATGCCTTTTTCTTCTATCCCATTGCCACCCAAATCATCCAGAAATTATTTTTTAAACACCTACCATGTGTTAGGTAGGCACTGAGTGTCTAGCAGGGAACACGACAGATGTGGATTCTGCCTGTAAAAGACTTACAAGCTAATAGGCGAGAGGTCTAGAAAAAAAAGATCATGTGCATGCTTATGTAATTTCTATCGAGCTACCTTCACAGAAGGGAAAATGTTGGGAGTTGTGAGGACATGTAAGGTAGGCGGCGGTATTGTATGCAGACCCATGAAGAATGGTTGGAAGTTAGCCAGGTAGAAGGAGGGAGCAGTTTCCCAGGTGGGTGCAACTGCACGTGCAGAAATCTGGAGGTGAGACAAGAGAACAGAAAGCAGGAGAAAGAAAGGTAAGTCATGAGGGTGGATAGGGAGGCAGGGTAGAGATCCGGTGGGCAGGTTCATCTGTTAGAGCAGTGATGCATTAACTTAGCAGTGACGTGGTATAACAAACATAACAGCATAACGTAGCATAACAGCATAATGTAACATAACATAACAACGCATTGTTACAACAAGGGGGACTGATGCAGTGTCCGGGCAGTGATGACACAGAACCAAGTCAAACCAACAGAAAACAAGCCAACAGAAAGAACAGTGAACAACTCTGCTTCTTGCTTCACCTGAATCCTTTGCATCATTTTGTCTGAAAGGTGTAGGCTGGTGTGTTTCTTCAATCAAATCACCAACTTAGAACCTGGTGCATGTCCAAGCGGCTCCTCGTTCGAGGTTAGAGGACGGAGTTATTCCTTGCCCTTCTGACTCCAAAGGGAGGTCAGAGCAACAGGAGAGGGCAAAGTCAAGTTCCAGCTCAGTGCTGGTAATCTCTTCCTGTGGGTAACAGCACAGGTACTGTAGTTCACTCCTCCAATAAGATTCGTTGCATGACAGTCTTCTTTGGAAATTCCTAGCATTCACCCTGTGACATTGTGATATTTTTCTAATAAACACTGCACACACACACACACACACACACACACACACACACACCACTTCTAAAGCTGGACTCCTGCCGACAGACGGCTTTGTCCCCCAGGAGGCTGGTGGTGTCCGCATGTTACCCTGAAAAGCCCAGGCGAGCATCACATGTACTTTGCTAATTGAAGAGGAAAGCTACAGCGAGCACTAGAGTGAGAATTATTGGGCAATATCAAGGAAAAACGTCCTGAGTTCCCCTGGGGGTGTCATCGTCGTCGTCAGCCACCCCTACCCAGTCCGCTGTGTCTAATGCTAATGAAAGGGGAGCTTAAAACGGGCACCGAGGAAAATCAGCAGGCCCCAGAGATTCTCCACGATGGCCGCAGACACGGAAGTTTGAGTTATTTCGGTTCAATGGGATTTAATCGACAGTGGGGCAGAGTGGCCAACGGACTCGTTTCTTGGGAGGGTCCTCCGTGGACCCACAGGAATATCGACTGAACTGGCTCCACTGTTATTGCAGCGGTTGGTTGTCTGGGCTCAGGAGACGACCTCTGTTCTCTAGTAGTAACTCCTGTGCTGTCCCCGTAGCTATGACTTGACCTGTGACTAATAGGGTCACACTGTCAACTTCTTGAGTCACAAAGGATAACAGAGCAAAGGGAACAATAGATCTTCCTCTCCCCCATGAAAGTCACAACAAAAGGAAAACCATTTCATCTCCCCAAATAACATGGCAACAAACTCCAACTCCCGTGTTGGATGTAGGGTGTGTGTGTGTGTGTGTGTATGTGTCGATGAATCCTCCTGCACTCAATGAAAGACGTGATGTGAGGTCTCAGTGTGGGGTGTTTGAAAAATATCGGGGGAGCGTGGCCAGGAAGGACCGATCTTGCTGTCCGCAGCAGGCTGTCACGTGTTGAGCCATGCAGGTTTCGATGACCTCTTCCTTGACCGTTTACATTATACCTCAAAGGGCTGAATAAGGTGTTAGCCCAGATGGGACAGCTGGAGAGAGAGGAATGGGTGAGTACGGCTGTGCCTCCCAGTCCCATTTGAACTCCAGGAATCCCTCTGCATCCTTTTTTTTTAAAAAAAAAAAGCTTTTAATAATGGAAAATTTTAAACACAAACAAAAATTTCAGGAAAGTATGATGAAAGCAAGTGACATCTCAAAGACGGCAGAAGAGGAGTTGTCTCCTGTCACTCCTGTCACAGGACGTCGCCCATGGATAGGAGTGCCTTTATGGGAACCTGGGGGTCCAGTTCCAGCCTATTATTGGAGCCAAAAAAAAAAAATTTGAAGAATAGACACTGTGAAGAGAATAAGGCGTTTAATTTCACCCGTGTCACCCTTTGCTCCATGGCGGCACAGCTCACGATGCCAGTAGAGACCTCTCCGGTCCCTGATTTGTCTGGTGCGGGTATGTGAGAGCTGTGAGTGAGGCCTGGCTTCCGTGGACCCGTGGGATAGTGCCCAGTGGCCCACTTCTACCTCTGCCTTCCGTCTCCCGTTCAGAATGCTGAGGCGTCATTACCGGGCCGCGGGGAGAGGCAGGGAGCACAGCAGCCAGGCCCCCGACCCCATTGGAGGGCTGCAGACCCCACGTCATGGACTCCATCAGGAAGCCGATCACGAGCTTTATCTATGGGTCCCCTCACTGGCCAATGGGTTCCCCCAGTGCCCCCCCTCAGCCAACTCCTCCTTGTGACTTGGTCCTTACCTGTGCTCCCAAGAATGGGGCTGTGAGCCTCGGCTCACATGCAGAGAGCCTGCCCAGCTGTGGGGCTGGGACAAAGCACACAGACTGGGCCTTCCAGGGCAGCACCCTGGGGAAACAAATGGGGGGCCCTCAGCCCCTGGCCTGGCTTTGCGAGGTCAAGAGAGGCATAGGATCTGACGAGTTCCCTTCCCCGCGATTCCCTTAATGCCTTCTGGCTCCCATGGCCCCCTCTCCCCACTTCTTGTTCTTCTGATTGGAAATCTGGTCCAGAGCTTTATTTTATTCCCTTCTCTCTGCATTTCCCATGACTGTGTCTAACTCGAAGGTCAGGAGGTAGGAGGAGAGAAATAATAATAATAATAATATAAACATCCAGAGACTCTCTTCCCCTTTCTCAAGTTTTAGGTGCTTGTCTAGCTGCTGTCTTAGGACTGCTTTAGGGGCTGGGCACAGGAAAATGGAAAAAGCGTAAATAGGGGAAAGTGGTATCTTTCCCAGACCCTGGAGGGCATCCTTTCTCATTAGACTGGAATGAGGCTTCCTTTGGCGCTCTTACGGTCTGCACCCAGGACCTACTTCTGGGTCTTGACATACCTTTAGGTCCAAGTTGGGGATACTGGTGGGGAAAACATCCTGGAAATTCCCTGCTGGATTAATCTTGCTTTGGGTTCTGTTTTTTTCTTTTCTTTTCTTCTTCTTCTTCTTACCGCCCCGCCCCCCATCATCATGATAGAGTTTGCTCTCCTCCTACGCTTCCCATGCACTCTTTGAAGGGTTTCCAGTTCCATTCTCTGAGAAAGACAAGGCGGGCTATGCTGCTTTCATCTTACCCAGAACAGGAACCCAAATGATTCAGTTTTAGAAAATCTATTTTATTTATCGGGCTTAAGTTCTGCACTTTAACAAGCCCGTTTTATTGAAGCATAATTTACCTACAACCACATATACACACATTCAGTGGGTTTTGACGAATGCATATACTGATGTACACATCACCCCAGCGGAGGTAAACATCATTCTCACCATTGTATAACATTCCCCGATGCCCCTGATGCTTAAAATTTTTTTTTCAAAAACTTCTGGAATTAAAGATATCATTTGCTCTTGATTCTTGAAGGAGAGTAAAATCTCTTCCCGTTTTCTAATTCCTTGACTCTACGTGAGGGACCGAGGGCCCAGAGACTCCCAGATGAGGCAGCACCGAGGGTGCTCGTGGGCGCTGGGCAGAGAGGATGAGAAGCTGAGAGCAGACCTTTGTGAGGGCACTCATGGGCCCTGGGCAGGCGGGCCTCCCTACAGGACCTGCCGGCTCGTCATCCAGACTGCAGCTGCCCAGCAGCCGTCACCGCCTGCAACACTGCCAACAAAACAAACACAGTCGGAGACAGCGAGGACGTTTCCTAACAGTCAGCTCGATCTCCCTCCTGGAGAGGAGGCTGCATGTCCGTGTGCTGGTCACGTTAGAGTGTTAGGGGTGGAAAATTTTCAAGTAAGCCAACTAGCTAAGTCAGCTACAGGGAAGGAATATCTTTAGATACCAGAATTTGTCCTACTTGCTTGGGTGTGGTTTAGGAGGTGTGTAAGATATGAAGATGGCCCATGTCTGCTTCTGCCATCCACTTACTTGTTATCCAGGGTGTGGTACCAGGTGATGTACTGTGCTAATGGCCATCTTCTGCTTCTGGAATCTCCTTGCTTGTTCTAGGCTTTATAACTACCTCACTCTAAAACCTCGGGGCTGATCTCCTCTAACCCTGCATGGTAGGGAGTCAGTCGCCGGCCAGCTAATAGATGCTCATAATTCTCTCTGATTTGACTCTGTGGGTCCCTGTTCTCACCTGCTCCATAACAAGAGGAATCAATTTGCTGCCTGTAGTCAGTGGAGAATGAGATCCACATGGGGTATGAGGGCCCCCTACCTGCCGACGTGACACCCTGTCACCCTGTCACTCCCCTGCCTGAGTCTTCCTTGAAAACAGCCCCCCACCCTCTTACTCACCCAGGACAAGTGCGGCTTTCTAAGAACATGCTCTTGGCTTAACTAATTTTTGTATGGGTGGAACTTCTCCAGGTGTGAGCGGGTCGGGAACGTGTGTGGGCTGCTGGATCTTTAAGGTGCATAGCTGGTCCAATGTCTCCTGGCCAGTTTAGAAAAAAAATGGTTGCCCTTGGAAACATCTATCAGGCTGAAAATAGTTAAGTTATGAACATCTTCAATTGTTCCTCACGTTTGTGTTCATGGAAACTGTTACTTGCCTTTCATAATGGTCCCTCATTCATGGCTGCTAGTCCTGTAAGATATTAATAAAACCCCATAACTAAACCCTTAACAGTGGAAGGGAGTGATGGTACAGTTCATTATTAAACAATCTCAGTATTTAACAGTCACACACATATAATCCAGAAAAATGTTAAAACAAAACAAAACAAAACCTTTCAAGGTCAAGTCCTATTTCAAACCATACAGAGGTCACTGACTGACAACTGGTGTGGGTGGGAGGTGGCTCCTTCTTTCTACTCAGTTTGTCATCAGCTTTTTCAATGGGGACGAGTCGTCAAATATAAGTACAAGTGTTCCCTGCTCTCTCTTCATGGTGACTGTAGAACTGAAGTCCTCACTTGTAACTCTTCCTCAGAATCATAATAGCCCTCCCTCTGCTCCCTTCCTTATCCTGCCTCTTCTAGTTAGTATTTGAAAACAAGAGGCCCATCACTCAGCCACATCTGGCCCCACAAGGACAAGTACAAGGAGGGGAGGCTGATGGTGACTTTGAACCTTGTGGGTAGAACATGAACAGTACTGGACAATTAAGCGGCCACCATTGCTGTCCTCTGGGGCTTACTTATTTGGCATTATTATGCTAAAAAAAACCTCTTTTTTTTTTTAAACTCATCTTGAATTACATTACCAAGTGTGCCCTGCCTGCCCTTTGTTAAATTATCTTTGAAATGTCGAGGCCTTAGGCGAGGGCGGGGGTGGGGAGTGGGTGAGGTGTTAAGGAAAAAAAAAAAAAAAGCCTACCCATGCAAGCTGTTAACATTAGCCAAAAACAGGAAATAAACTTTTGGGCAGGTGTAACCCTTTAAAAATAACAAAAGCACAAATGTGTTTAAACACAAAAGTTCCTTTAACAACTTGAGTCTTTAAAAAAAAAAATATGGATTTGGGTCCCCTCCCTCATTCTGCAACGTTAGGATTCCTAGAAGCAAGGCCCAGGTACTACTTAGTTAGCGAGTTTACTAGGTGATTTTTGTGGGATTCAGGATTCGGTTTTAGAGAGACCACCTGCTTCCCACGTGGGAAAGAAGCCAACAAACAACTTCATCCTGAGTGATGGAGTGATGCATGAGAGTAATGATGTCCTCCCAGCCCTTGGCGGGAAGAGAGAAGTTGATTACAATGGGTGAAGCGAGGAAGGTGACATCAATGACAAAATGTGGCTATTGAAGGAATTTGACTTATTTAATGGATTAAGAATTTTTAGAGGCAAGAAGAGTCGCATCAGTTTATAAGATGAAGAGCTAGGGAAGCAATATTGACAGCATTGAAGATTTCCCAAAGGGACAGAAACAACAAAATGGCATTTTCTAGTGGGCTGGACATAGTATATGTCATTTGTAATAGCAGAGACACATTTCTGTTGATGTGGATCCTTAATTCTTTCTGACCTTAGGTGATTATTCCAAGATAGATAAAGACCTCTAATGCTCTGTGGACCACTTGAGAAGGAAAAAAGTGGGAGATGAGCCTCCAATCAATCAATAATGAATTTATTCCTCAAATCTTTATTGAATGGCTACCACATATTAGGTATAATGTTATGCCCTAGTGACAGACTGGTAAACAATCCTAATTATTTGGTGTCTGTGTTTAAAGATGGCTCCCACCCCATGTTAGATATCGCTTTCTAGGTAACAAATTACACCCAAGCTTAGCTTAAAACTCAACATTTATTAGCTCGCTATTTCTGTGGGTCAGGAATTCAGGAGTATCTTAGGGGTATGGTTCTGATACAGGTTCTTTCATGAGATTCAAGTCAATGTGTTGGCTGAGAACGTGGCTCTCTGAAAGCTTGACTGGGGTGGGGGGATCCCCTTTCAAGATGACTTCCTCACAGGGCTGGTGGCAGAGGGCCTTCACCTTTTGCCATACGAGCTATCCTATAAGGCAGCTCGAGTGTCCTTACAATTGGCAACTGGCTTCTGACCAAGTGACTGGTCCAAGAGAGATCTAGGAGAAAGCTGCAGTGTCTTTTTTTGACTTAATCTTAGAAGTTACAAACTGCGATTTCTGCCACATTAGAAATGAGTCATTAAGTCTAGCCCACACCCTGGAGGAGGAACATTAGGCCCTGTTCTTTCAGTGAGGGAATATCAAAGAACTTGTAGACATTTTTTTATGGCACATGTCACTCTATCTAACGGGTTTTATTGCTTGTGTTATGGTTGAGTTTGAAGGTAATATATAAGCAATATATAGGGTAATATATGACCTTAACCATCTAGGTAGTATATAAGGTAATATATAAAGTAATATATAACCCTAACCATCTAGCCACTGTCTGGACTGACTATGCAGTGGTTGTCAACCATAGCCACACACTAACCAGGGAGTATAGCTTTTCAAAAATATTGATACCTGGGTTTCACCTCCAGAAATTCTGACTCAAATGGTCTATAATCAGGTCTGGGTATTGATAATATTTAAAAGCTCCCCAGGTGATACACCACTGCCCCAATAAAACTAAAAATATATATATATTGATTGATAAACCTTTACACAACTAGCTATTGGGTGTCACCTTAGTTTTTATTTGATTGCTTAAGTTGATGAGGTCTTCAAGTGTTTGACAGATGGCCTTTGTCACCGTTTCTGTTCATTTGTATTCATTTTATATATGTTTGGTTTGGTTTTCTTATTTATTTTGGATCATTTTTTCAACTCTATTAGAGTTTCACATAATGATATTTTCTTATAGCTTCATCATGCATTCACACATCTAAAGGGAAAATCTTAACTCTAGCAAAATTGGCTTGAACCATGTGTGTGCTATGCAAAAATGTCAGGGATGCTATAATTATATTTTATCAGGTGAAGCTTAACATTTTAATAGGCAGTGTCTAAGGCTGATGTGACAGGCTGTTTCTGGATGGTGAAATGAATGCTCAAAATAAGAAAACACCACTAAGAAACAAAAATGAATCACTTCTGCCCGACTAGTAGGACTGGAGTTTATTCTAAAGGGCCCGTATGATTTTTCTGAACTGCTGTTCTCTTTTAATGTATGTTCATTAAGTCTGATTTGGGAAGTTGGGGAAACAACCCCTCTGTGACTTGTTAATTATTAAAGAAGCGTGAACATTGGCAAAATTCCAGGAGAAGTCCTTAGCTGGGTATTTATTTCATCTAACCATCGGTATAATTCAACAAAATACCAAGAGTTTAAGCAACTTCATCAGCTTCACAGCTCCATCCATTCCTTTTGTGTCACGACATAAAATCAACCAAATTGGACAAATGGGTTCATTATAGCTACACTATTTATTATCATTATTCCCTCATGGGAGTGAATTTAATTCAGTTGGATGATTCTGCTGATGTATTTGTTGTCTTTGTTTTGTTTATAAACAAGACAGTCATGCATCCATTGCCTTGAGTTAGATCCTTGATTGGAGACATAATTTTGCACATTAGCTGGAAAATAGATGAGCTTTTAATTTTACATATAAGCCAAGCACTGCCAGCTCTTTCAGGAAATGTTGATTTTTAGAAATATTGCTCTTTTCCCTGGAGTGCTAAAAAGATCCCCTTTTGGATAGATGGGTGACTGGGTTGTGACACCCCCATCCCAGCATTGCCAGATTGGACTCAAATGATCCAACTGCCAGCTTCCTTTCTAATTTACAAGGCATTCTGTGGGGATATAGATTAAGTGTATGAGCCTGGAAATTACACCTGAATCTGAGTCCCATCTTGACACCTCACACTATATGACCTTGGGCAAACTATTGCTCTGTCTTCCACAGAAAGTTGTCATGATAATTAATTAAATCAGTGCATAGATAATCCTTGTGTCTGTTTGCCTTGCTAACTTTTCCCCCGTCCCCTCTCCTAGTTACAGCCCCTGTTTCCTTTGGAGAGTTTTTATTCTGTAGTGCCCAACCCTCCATAGGGCTGGACGTTTGGTCAAAGAAAGTCCACACATAATTTATTTTAGTGCTTGGAAGACATTATTCCATTGTCTTTTGGCTTCCATTGTTATTGATGAGAAGTCATCTATAATTCTTGTTATTGCTCTATTAAGGTAATGCTTCTTTTTCCTTTGGCCGCTTTTAAGATGCTCTTGTTGCCATTGGATTTTAGAAATTTTACTATGATGTGTTTAATATATATTTGTGTATATTATATTCCTTTGATTATTAATACACAATATATAAAATATGTTACGTAATTATAAGTATTTCATATATAAATTATATACTAATATTTAACATATATTAATGTTATAATAATATAATAATGTGATATAATATTAACATAATAACAATAGTATTAATATTCTGTATCCATATTTTTGGCTAGTCTTGAAATTCAATTTCTATCTCCCCACTATTGTGAGACTGCTATAAACTCTGCTTAGCTCCCCTCAGATTTTAGCTTATGCTCTCTGCTTGGCTTCTCAGTCTCTCAGCCACTGGTTACAGATTCATAAATACCTTAAGGGGAAACGCAGAAGCCAACTGTAAAGCTTACATCCATCTTCTCCATGACTTTGGCCCTCAAGTTATGGCTTTTTCAGTAACCATAAATTCAGAACCAGACTTCTGAGGGAGCTGTTCATCATTTAACCTGTTAAGTCATCGCTTTCTGCCTAGCTTCTAGCCTTTAAGTGGCTTCCACGTTGGCAAATGACTCAGGGAGAAACTGAGTACAAAATATTGGGCTTTTATCATCTCCTGGCCACATTGGTAGCTGGCTCTTCAATGGCTTCAAACATATTTTTTTAAGTGTTCCAGTTTTTTTAGTTATTCTTGTTGGAACTATTGGTCTGTTATAAACCAGACCATTATAACTGGAAGCCACATTCTCTCCTGGAAGTTCTAATTTTGGTTTGAGGCACAGAAGTGGAAAGGTCGATGGTGGCTTCTAGGGCACCAATTCTGGAAATTCTGCTGCCGAGATCTGTTGCGAACCCCTCCTTCTGGTTTTTCCGTGAGGTCGGTTGCTGCTCCTTTCCTTTGAATACATTACTCACTTAGTTTATTTCTGGGAAAAGCCTTCCTTTTCTAAATGTAGTCTGAGTTTCTGTGTTTTCAAATAAGCCCTAAGCAGAAAACACATCTGTTCATTGGCTATTCAGAATTCGAGAACCCGTTTATATTTCATGCAAGAGCATGGTTGTGTAATGTATTTTTGGAGGGGGCGAGGGGCAGAGTCAAGTAGCCCAGTTTTACTAGATTTTAAAAGCAACTCTGTCACTGGACTGTTTGATGACCTGAAGAATTCATCTCCTGAGTCTCAGTTTTCACATCTGTCAAATTTTATGATTCTACAAAATCACCTCTGTGAAATTTGTTTAAGCTGAAAATTCTGCCATTCTGATTTGGAGCTAATTGGCCCACACAAGAACTGAATCCACAAATTTGCCCTTTTAAACCCTTGGTAATAGCAGTTGATATGGTTAATATTGTACATACAATATTCCTTTAAAAAAGAAAACCTAATCACCAAAATTCCTTTTGACTATCAAGAAGACAAAAATTATGACTAATGAAGAAATATACAATTTTGACATAGATAATGAAGACATAGAATTTGTTAAAAAGATTTTGCTTACCGTGGTTCAGTCATCAGTTCGAATGGTGACTGCAACCAAGAAATTGAGAGAGGGCTGAGACTTGGAAGGGCAGCAGTGGAAGCATCAGGAAAGATCATCAAGAACAGATGTGTCATCAGAAACCAAGGCTAAGGTCACCCACATCCTCGTCTTCCCAGTTACTGTGTATGGATGTAAAAGCGGGACAGTGAAGAAGGCTGATAAAAAAAAAATGAGTTATTTGAAATATGGTGTTGGAGGGGAACTCTACAGATACCCAGGAAGATGAACAAGTGGATCTTAGGGCAAATTAAGCCTGAAACATCACTGGAGGCAAAAATGAAGCTTTCCTACTTCAGTCACATGATGAGAAGGCAGGGTTCTTTGGAAGACAAGCATGCTGGGAGAATAGAAGGCAGCAGGAAAAGAGGAAGAGCTAATATGAGATGGATTGACTCCTCTAAAGAGGTGATAGGCCTGAATCTACAGGAGCCGAGCAGGGCTGTTGGGGACAGGACATTGTGGACATCACTCATTCATAGGGTCACCAGGAGTTGGAGCCAACTCAATGGCATGGAACACACACATACAACTTCTTGCCTGTGTAAAGTGAGGTACGCCCGGACAGGAATAATAATCCTTGTTGGAATAATGGTGCGCAAGAGATAGGCTTGGTTGTAAAGCTCACTTCGAGGGTGAATGCTGAGGCTCCGTGATGATACCTCAAGATGTTCTCTTAGCCTCAGCTCTCTTCAGAGGTAACAAAAAAATTGAATGGGCAGATGTGTCCTCACATTTTGGAATAATCATATATAGTAACTTATGATTATCTTAGGCATAGGCTTTCATGAATTTATCCTTATATAATTATATGCAAAATATACAGCAGCATCATTAGTTTTATAGGGGGATGTACATTGTTAAGTGTATTTGCAGCTCAGTGAGGACCTGTGCCTGTCACACTGGCTCCGTGGATGTCAGTATCTCAGTTCTTGGTAGATAAGTTAAATTTGAACTCTAGGCCTCCTCAGAAGCTCAACTACAAGACACATTTGTGTGGTATTACCAATTCGTTTCCAATTTCTTTAAAATTTAGACTTTATTGAAACCAGTTATGGAAGAGCTGTGTACCTGGCATACACTCTTCCGCCCAAGAGGAGAATTGCTTTGGCCCCATGATACTCAACTACATCAAATATGCTTCCTTCCTTCCATATTCCTATCATCACCATAGGCCAAAATGCCATTGTTTATTACCTGAATGACAACACTTTACCTCAACTCCCTGTGATTGGCATTCCCATATTCTCTGTGGGTCCTTACAACCTGTTCTCCCTCAGATGCAAAGCGATCTTTTCAAAATGAAAGTCTGATTGTGTCATCCAAAACCTTTAGTAGCTTCCCACTGGTCTTAAGACACAGCTCTCCATTGTCTGAGTCTTGTTTGTCTGTACCCTCACCTTTTCTTCCACAAGACCCGTCGCCACCCACTTCTATTTGGGACACCCTTCCCTCTTCTGTTTGCCCAGGAAAAGCCTACTCAAATGTCAGATCTCAAGTTTATTCCCCGGTCTAGGTTAAATCATCTACCACAGTCTTTTATGGCTGTGTGCTTTTCTGCTCCACTATAGTTACACTTACTTCTATGTTTGCTGACTTTTGTCTGAATCTCTCTTTAGCAGCTTTCTATTTATCATCATTTTTGCTCTCCAGAGGATACAGTGCCTAGAAGAGCATAGTAGGTATGTAATAAACACATTCTGACTGAATGAAGCAAACAGCTTTAATTCTTTTTTTTTTTTTCATTTATTGTGAAAAATCCCTAGACCAGGGATGGTTTTCAGAACGTTTTCATTAAAAACTCATTTCAGAGAGTGCATAGCGTAGAATATTTTCTCTGGTGTTAGCACCAGAGTTGAGCTGTCTCATAAATAACTGATTTATTTATTTTGTCTATAGCTACTGAGAATTAAGTAACTGGTGGTTTCTTCTTTTTTGTTTGGCTTTTAAGCAGGGCAGAGTGAGATTTAGCATTGAATTCCAGCTGGTTATGTTCATTAACCAAGATCTCTTTGTTTAGGAAATATTTATGGAGCACTTGTGGTGTGGAAACTCTGTCTCAGGCAGCAGAGATATATGAGTAATTAAAACCAGATAAGATCTTCTCTTAAAGGGGCTTATAATATAGGATAGCTGTTAAAAAATGGCACTAGTAAATCAATTACGGTTTTGAGGTACACTATCAAAGTCTGTGGGACTATGAAAACTGGGAACAGGAGGATTTGTGCTAGCCAAAGTAATGTTTGTGAGCTATCTGAAGAAGAACCAGAAATTAATCAGGCAAAGAACGGAAGGAGGAGTATTCCAGGAAAAAAGCATGAACAAGTAAGTGTTCGCTAGCAGAAAGGGATGTGGTAAGCAGAAGAAACCAGATCCGGCCAGTGTGGATGGAGTGGAAAGAGTTAAGAGAAATGTGTGGAACATGAGTTTGGAGGGGTCTGCAGAAGCCAGATCTTTGTCTTTATGGAAAGAACAATGAAAAAATCGGGAAAGGTTTTTAAGGTTGGGAGCATTTTTGCTTAAAAAAATCATCACTGACTATGTGGAGACAGTACATCCATGATTTTATAATCTCACTGTTTCGTGTAACCTAGCTTTTACTTCTCTAATACTGCATTTGGCCAGATTCTCTAGAAATAGAGCCTAAGACTAAAATTCCTGTGCAAGTGATTTTTTAAAAGTATTATTGTTGTAATTCTGCTCTCAGAAGGAAAGAGAGAGGGTAAAGGAAAGAGCTCATCAAGGATGGGTTCCAGGTAGAGTCTAGCTTGCCTGATCCCAAGGGGCCCTATAGGGGTATGCCTGACATCACAGAGTCCATGCCATCCTGAGACTCAGGACCCAGCGGGGGTCAGCAGTGAACCATTAGCAGCCAGCACTCCTGGTAGCAAGGGATGCCCTGGCCAGTGAAGAGATATTGGAGTGGGTCGCCAACACAAGTGGCTACCTCAAGAGCTTCATTTACTCTGTCTTGATTTGGAAAAGACTGAATTTAAAGATATTTATTTCATTAGTAATAAATGCATGCATTTAAAGAAACTAAAAAGTTGTATAAAATGTCTCCAGTTTTCTTCTCCAGAAAAAAATAAAATAATAATAGTTGCCACTGTTGAGTGTCTCTTATATGCTTTCTAAACTAGTCTATACGTATTTATCGCTTCCTTTTGGTAAGCCAAATCCTGGTGTAGTACACCTGTCACCTTGCACCTCGTTCTCGTCCCTTAACCAGGAAACTGACAGAACATTCTATACCAAAACACAGAGCTGTATCATCATTTTTAATGGCTGTAGAGTATTGTATTCATGTAGCATACTATAGTCACCTTGATTTTTTTCACTTAATATTCTTGATATCGCTGTACTATGCATGCATCTACAAGCCACTTCAAATATTGGGAAAGGAGTAGAAGGTAAGTAGCTAAAACTAACACATAAGATCTTGTGCCCTGTGAGAATTCTTCTAGAAGACCAATCGTAATAGGACCTGGAAATACCACGTTCAGAGAGGGAACTATATTCTTTTTTCTGTATGACTTTGTGAAGTCTTATCAGTGATGGATATTCAGGCAATTCATTAGGGCTGGAGGACCTTGGCTGGAACTCTTGTCATTTTATCTGAATGTGGCAGAAGTCCCAAGCCAGTTTTAAAGCCTATTTCATCAGTTTCCAAGGAATCTATTATGTCCACATCCAAAGCTCTCCAAACTTTGGTCCAGACTGTCTTTATTGATCTAATGTAAAGCCTAATAAAATTCTGTGGCTTCAGAATAAATTATCCTGATCTAGATTTGGGCTCAAAGTCAGCCATGATGGTGCCTGTCACTGTATCTTTGTCTTTGGACATTTAATTATCTTATCTAAATTATGGTTTAATGGAGCTGAAGGTCTAAAACTGTTTCTGCCTGGTTGTGTTGCAAAGTGAACAGCTGACATTCTTACAAGATGAAGAGCTGATTCAAAAGCTAAAGACAGAATGTTGGCTTCTCCCCTGAGACAGCCTGTGTAGCCATGATTAGCCATGATTCACACACTGCAGGCACCAGCGTGGAGCCGGTTTGGGGTAGGGATGCTGGTGTTTTCCCAAGTGCAGGCTTCCTGGAATCCTTTTCTTCATTCTTTCCAAAGGACAGATGATCCATGGCCAGATGCCATGTGTAAGACACTTAGCCCCAAGTTTAATGCAGCTCTGTGATTCCTGTTTGATTCTTTATCAAGTCATGTGGTTGGAATTTAGATGTCTGTTTTTTTTCTCGGATAAGTGTTATTTCACCAAGAGACAATTAACACCCACAGTTATACTTAAAGGGCAGCCATCAGACACATATTTTTTTTTTCAGACACAGTATTTTATATTGTTCAGTGTCCCGCTTAAAATAAAGGCGCTATTGTAAGCCTTGGAACAAGTTCTCTGTTGCTTGAGAATCAGTAGGTCGAGGTCAGGTGTTTTTGGTTCCTTGTTCCAAACTGACAAAGGTTTGTCAGGTTTGTTTCCTTTCACTCTCTCTTTGGAAGAGATAAAAGTGGTGAGCAAATGCCAGCTGCTCTATCCAACACTTCTCAGCGAAGGTGTTAAATAAGATACTTGCTGTTAGCAAAACTGAATTTTTAAGTTGGCACAATGTCACACCGATGGGTTATATATGTAGATGGTCACTTCTTCTTTGGAGTTAATATTATCGACAGCTTACTTGCTACTGAAATCCATCGAAGACATAATGCTTCACAATGCTCTACAAAGCCCCAGATTTTTTACATATAAAACAGTCATGAGATGGTCCTAAGGATTTGATGAGATCGGTCATGTAAAGCCCTCACACAATATGGGACATAGTAACCTGTTGGGATATAGTAATATGGGACATAGTAACCTACATAGTAACTTGTTCAGTGTATTTTTTAATAAATGTCCTGCATGACTTAGGTGCTGTTTAAGGTGCTAGAGACTTATACACAGAAAAGGACCATGATGCTTACATTCTCATTGGGGAAGATGAATAAACAAACAATCAAGATAATTCATGTAGTGTAATGAGTGCAGTGAAAAGAGCTACACTAGATAAGGTGATCAAAATTAAGGAAGAGAGGAGAGATGGTAAGATGAAACGGGTTGGTTCACTGGTCTTGGGCTGTTTGTTCTCAGTTCCATCTTTTCTCCCTCCCTTGTTGTGATATGTGTGGTCAGGGGGTTGTAGGAGGTGTTCCCCAAACTCCTATGTCAGCTGGCTTCCTTCCATATGGGTTCAGTTCATGGAAGCATTAGTGGGAAATTAGAAGGATGGAGGAAGGGAGAAACCAAGGTGTTTCTCCCCTTCTCTCTGTGCTGACTGGGTCCCGAGCAGTGGTTGTGTTTCTTCTGTGGCTCTAACTTCTTCTGAGAAGGTCTAAAGCTTCTTCCAGCTTCCACTTGGGGACTCTATTCATGGAATCCAAGCATATCACTTCTTTCCTTTGATTTTCCAGTCTTGGGTGGACTTAGTTTTCCTGTTGTTGCAAATCTTTGGGTTGTCATTCCTTGTCTGGTTTCAAAACTCATCCATCCCATGTATAACAAATGGTCTCTATTAAATTCCCTCTTTTTCATATACTTAGAAAGGTTTTTGCTTTCCTGGTTGGAGCCTGACTAGCACAAGAAATTAGAGAAAGGCTTTCTCAGAAGATACCATTTGAGATGAAACCTGAGAGACAGGAAGTTAATTGTGTGATCTGAAGGAAAAGCATTCCAGGCAGGGAACAGCAAGGCCAAAAGCATTGAGATGAAGATGAGCTTAGAGCACTTGAGGAACGTAGAGAAAGCAATTGTGTGGTTGGAGCATGTTGAGTGGGCAGGAGAGGGTCTGAGGTAAGTACAGAGAGGAAGGTGGGAGGAACTTGATGGAAGATCTTGTAGGCCAGAGTGAGAAGATGGATTTTATTTTAATTGTGATTGAAAGCCATTGGAATGTGTTAAGGTGAGAGAAAGGGCACATAAGTAATATGACTTAAGTTTGAAATAGATTGTTTTGGCTGCTGTTAAAAGGGTAGGACAAAGACCAGTTAAGTGCTTATTGCTAAAGACTCAAGAATGATGCCAGCTTGGGTAGAAGCAAAAGAAACAGAGAGAAGTAGGAAAAGTCCTCATATGTTTTGGAGGAATAATCCACAGAGAACACTGATGAGGGGAGTGTGGGGGAAAAAAGGGGAATCAAGAGTGACTCCTAGACTTTCAACCTTCAAAATTTTGTTGATGGTATAATTTACGCAGATGAAGAAGACTAAAGGAGCCACAGGTTTTCAGAGGAAATTTTTTTTTATTTTCAATATGTTAAAGTAGAGATGCTTGTTTAACATCTAAATAGAGCTGCTTGCTTGACATCCCAATATCTAGGGAACTGTAGGTCATGTCTGGGGCTCAAGGGAGAAGTCCTGGTTACAGGTATAGATGTGAAAGTCAACAGCACAAATCCATGGGAATGGATCACTTATCAAGGGAAAGAAAATAGATATATAGCAATTATTATTGTTATTACTACCACTGTTTTTATCTTATAATGAGGTTTCATACTTCCTTAAGATTAAAACTTTGACCAAAGCTCAAGACTTGCTAAGTTGGTAGAAAGGAATGATAGAAGTAAGCAGCCAAGTGATCACTTTGCCTGGATGTTTGCTAGACCCTTCTTATCCTTTTCTCTGTAAACCAGATGGCTAGCTAGGTGAGAAGCAAGTGTGATGGATGCTATGGAGCTGTGAGCATTACCTCCACATGCAAGTTTTCTGGAGAGAGGCCCAGGGCAGTTCATTATAGAGCAGTGAATAAATCTGTTTCATAGTCTTATTTGCTATGAATAATTGAATCATCCCTTCCAAATTCCCTCATTTATGAATGTTTCATCAGGAATAAGACCAAGTTGTGATGAGTACGTTTGGGTGTGTAAAGACTTAGCCTCTTCGGTTTTAAAAAAGAAATTTGAAATAAATGCTCTTAAGGCCAAACTAGCTCTTTCCAGAAAATTCTCTTTCCAGAATAAGACTAAGGAAATGCTCATTTACTTTAAAGCAAGAGAGTTAACTAAGGCACTGTGAGCTCATATATAACCTCTTTATTCTTAGGGCACTGCCTACCAAGTCTCCAGAAACTTCCTTTACCTGCTACCGTTGTTATGCAACGCCTCTGAGGCATGTACGAGGACACTGTGACAGAAGAAAATGTCTTGAATATTTATAGAAGACCAAATTAGGAGTGACCTTGGTGTGACCAGATGGGAGTCAAATATACCCAAGAACAACACCAACAGCGGCGTCTACAAGATGTTGTTCCTTCCAGCCTATTTTAATGCAACTCAGAGGTGAGTGTTCATGTTGAAAAATATAACTTCTTCAGCTGTTCATTTCTTGAACTAATAGACAATCCTTGGCTCTGTTAATTAGAAGAGGGGCACAGAGTCCTGCTGGGCGGATAGCGGCAAGATGATGATCCAGGGTGATGTTTTATCTTCTCTGGTGCCAAATTCAGAACACGCTGGCCTTGAGGGTGGTTTGGCAGGCTCCATAATATTGGGGATGAACTAATTCCACATACCTAAATCAGGCTTCTCAAACCTATCAAATTCTGAACAATGAGATAGTAATACTGCCCAGAATTCCCTCTTGCCTGGGACAGTGTCAGATAGAAGCCCTGAACGTAACTCGATTCTGTTATTTCACTCATGAATGCTGTTTATCCCCCTCACTCTTGTTTTCTCCTCTGTATTTACCCCGTGGACCTGGTGCATGATTAATCCATGAATGCACAACAGTTGCAAGAGTGTACTAAATACTACAAATCAACAAATGCAAGGCAAACCAAATCTGACAACGGGGAGTAAAATCTACTAGTTTCGTTTTTGTTTCTTTTTTGGATACGGGGGGTTCCAAAGTGCATTCTCCAGCCAGTTCTCAGCATAGCACTTGCTTCTAAGTTCCAGTGCTTCTCTCATATCTTACGTTTTGTTATAAATTGACAGGAAGCGAATAGGTATGATATCAGAATAGCTGTAGACAAAGAGACCAGTCGAACAGACAGATTACAGACGATAGAGGTGGCTTCGCACATCAGTGGAGAAAATGTGGGTGTTTTAATTAGATTAAATGTGCCAAGTTATACCCCTACCTCACGCTATACACTAAAATAAATTCCAAGTATGCTAAACACCTGAATGTACAAGGAAAAACTATAGAGCCTTTGAGAAAAGAATATAGGTGAATGTTTTCATGAACTTAAGATATGGAAGGATTTCTTCAACAAGACGCAAAAGGCACAATCCATAGAGAACATAATTGGTAAATTTAACTGTGTGAAAACTAAGCATATGCATTCACCAAAAGACATCATGTAAAGAGTGAAAATGAAAAATTGGGTGCTGACTTCTGTCTATTTGGGAACGTTGGTCTTGAGACCATTCCCAGTTATAACAATGTAGAAAGATGTCAGGGCTGCTCAGATGTGACAGCTTATGCTGACCTCATCTCTGTATCCGTGACCCCATCCTTCCCATCAAAGCACTGGAGAGGATAAATTTAGCATAATTGCTATTCCCTGCTTCTTCTGCAGAGTGTTAAGTGCTTTTGAACTACTCTAGTTAGAAATATGTTCTGTGGCTCCTCTTGCTGTTGCCAAAATCTACAATTTCTTTAAAGAACTGGAGTTTATAACTCAAAAATGTGTTTGTGTGCACATGGGCCCATGCATGTGTGTGTTTGGGAAGCTCAAAAATCACTAAAAGCAAGTTTTCCCCTGAAATTAAAATGTCATACATGCTCATTATAGAGAAAATTTGCAATACAGAAAAATCAAAAAGAAAACTTAACTCATCATCCCTCTACCATCCACAGTCAATTATTATTAACTCTCTAGTGTTTGTTTTTTCTATATGTGTTACGTCGTTGGTACGGTATTGAATTCAGACCATTTCATGTAAGGTAATGACACAAACTTTCTCTGTTTTGTTAGAAACTTGGCAGAAACATTATTTTTGATGGCAGCCCATGGGAAGCGGTGTACCCCTGCCATTAAGGTCACAGGCTCCAGGGTCGTATTGTCTAGGTTTGGATTCTGAATTCACCACTTATTAGCTGCCCACGTGGTCGTGGGCAAGTTATGGAACATCTCTTGCCTCAGTTTCCCCATCCATAAAATGGGCTAATAACAGTGTCTACCTCAAAAGAAGGGCTGTTGTGGAAATAGAATTCGATACTTACAAATTGTGCCAGGAAGGTAGCAAGTGATAGCCATTATTATTATATGTTTAAAGGGGTTGGTGGGGTTCAACACGCTTCAGGCCCACTTAACTATTAGCACGAGAACTTTCCTTGGTACCTTATCATTGTTCCCATTCATCAAAGAGCCTACAGTTGAGGGGCTTGTGAGTGTCCTGAAAGGCATCAGTCTACACGGGGTGGTTTGGAGGTCTTCAAAGACTCAGGACATACACAGTCATCCTCTTGCTGGAACACCATGGGGATCTGTGGGTAGCCGTTGCTGGAAGACCCTCAGGGACCGCAGGGGTTCTCAGCATCTGCTCTGAGATGAGCTTCCTCCAGTACGGATACTTGCCTGTCTCTCGATACTGCCTTCTCTTTTCCTGTGGTCCTCCTCGGTCCA
The DNA here is from genome assembly GCA_004027375.1 of Macroglossus sobrinus. Lineage (NCBI taxonomy): Eukaryota > Metazoa > Chordata > Mammalia > Chiroptera > Pteropodidae > Macroglossus > Macroglossus sobrinus. Next base: position 76,353 of record PVKZ01003826.1, read on the forward strand.
TTCCCATTGCTTTAGTATAAGGCAACAACCATCCTCCAAGATCATGCCCTCTCTCTTCTCCTAACCAGGAACAGAGATTGGAGGAATGATTGCCCACCCTTTCTTTCCCAGCCAATTATCGTTGCATAAATTTCATCACTCAGCTTCTCCCAAAGGCCATAATCCTTGTGATTATCAGGGCTTATTTTGGAAGATAAAGAGTCTGGATGTGGACTGTTTCTTTCTCTCCATTCTTACCATAACAATCCCAATTTCCTTTGAATGCCTCTGATTAACTAGGAGAAGGGTCATGTATAATGGAGTACAGAAAAGAAAAGCACAAAGATTAATATTTTAAGATATTATCTCATCATAAATGAATGTATCATAATTTACTTACTCACTCTCTTATTGCTGCACATTTAGATTATTTTCAATTTTTAGCTATTAAAATGACACTGTGGTTAACACTGCTAAAAACTCTTTCATATTTTGGATGACTTAGGGTAAATTACCAGAAGTGGAAATTCTGGGTCAAATGATACAAAAAATAATAAAGACTTCAGAATTTTCTTTCTTGTTGTTAGGGTTAGTTTGCATTGCTTTATCAAGTGTTAGAAAATTAAGCAGAAGAACAAGGTCAGATTTTTAAAAATACTGACATTTAACTGTCTAGATGCCTGTAATATCCATTTATGTTAACTAAAAACCCCTCAGCAGCTTGCTGACGTCTAAATTCCTTTAGTTAATGGCTTTGTTCTCCAGTTAAACTATTAGTACCTTTGGGAATAGTAAACGTTTAAGACTTTGCACTTAAAGATAGGCTTCATTTTACTGGATCCTTAACCAAGAATCGATTCGTGGAGATGGCATGGCCAGTGGGATAAGGAGGTAGGCTACTGGGTGTCACATGTGACATTAGGATGAGCTCCTGGCGGTACCAATAACCAACCTTCAATCTGCCCAGTCTTTAAAGGGGAATGAATAGGGAAGTGAACTATTTATTTCAAAATCACTATAATGCCTCAACTCCGTTGTAATCTTTTTAAACAGAGGATAGCTGATGAACAGAAACACCAAGAGCAAGTCTGTCCCTGATGTATTTTTGTGGTGAAAGGAGAGTGTTATCCCCCCTCACAGATGGGCTAAGCTGTGTCCAACAAAAAATTATGCAAAGGATGCTTTCAACCTGAGCCTACTGTAGACACTGCATCTTGAATCAGATGGGGGTCCTATCTATCTATACCACAGAGCTCTATAATGGCAAATATATATATATATATATATATATATATATATATATATATATATATATATATATATATATTCATTGAGAATAAACAAAGAGGCCATGGAATATTATGTACCATTTTATTGTACATGTAACAAGCAAATTATATATAACAAACCAAAAATGGTATATGATAAGGCTTATAGTTAATATCTAGTTGATCCTCACTAGGAATTGCTGAAAGCTTCAGTGACTCTATTCTCATTTTGATCTGCGTTTTCCTTTCTTCTATAGAACCTTTAAGATTTGCGCGTTATTCTCTGCAAATCTCATGTTCTTCTTGCCTTATGTGGACCTCTGCTGGAATGCTTGCTCCTTGGAGTTAGAAAACTTATTAACCGAAATTACAGGAACTCCTCAGTCTCTGAAAGTATAAAGGCTCGACATTTGGTTTAAATATGGAGCCATCATCAACTGTGTTGCTATGGAGATCCTTCCTCCTATGTGCTCTGCAACATGTCTGCTGCCAATTATCCAGAAATAACTTCCCTATTTCTATGGAATATTCTGTGTCTCACCTACTGCTGCTTCTCTATTCTGTTTGAGCTTCGGTGGAAGGAGGAGGGCTTTTTATTTCTATTCTTCACAGGCAAGAAAGATAATTTTCAATGCGTCCAAGCTGAAAAGGATCCCCTACTGTGTCACTTCCTGTGTAACACTGTTAAACATCCCCTTTAGCTACATTGGATAAAGGTTAATTTTTTTTAATCCATTTTATACTCGCAATAGAATAGACTACCATCTTGGCAGCAGGGGTGAGAAAGGTGATTATGGGTCAGTTTTACATTACAGACTCTCAGGCTTTTTTCTCACAGTAGTTTGGTGAATCATATTATTTTCCCATATGAGCTGCCTCTCAGAGTCACTCCCATCCAAGAGCCGAGGATGGTATTTGCCTACTTCTCTCTCCTGATTGGGATCATGATTCCACATCACGTGTGCAGATTTGAAAGCACTCAGTCTGTAACCACTGAGATAGACCCCGTGGTGGCTTTATATGTAGGATTTCAACAGTGCAGATCTTTACCTCGATTCTCCCTGTAGGCCAGCAGCCTACAGATGCTGTAGGAGCCTGCTCTATGTGATGCTCCATGCTGAAATCTGATGCCATTTTTATGGCCGACCATTCCTTCTCATCACCTCAACCATGTGGTGTTCCAAGAATATCCTAGTTTCACAAAAGGCCCCTGTTGTATTGTACAGATTCACTTGTAGGGCATAGTTTGATGACACAGATCTGTTCTAAAGTGCTAAGTTTCCTGCCTTCACAGCAGGTTTGGAGAAACTGGGAAAGTTCTTTGAATGCTTTGCCCAATATGGACACCTGTGCATGAAAGGAAATGAAAATTTGCCTTCCTCCCACCTTCTTCATTTCCACTGCTCACCGGGAGTCTGTAAGGAAAACATAATACATGAGGCTTGGAGAGTATCATGAAACAGCTTCCAAACTATCACTGCTGGGTCTACGGTAAAGACGATGGACAGTGGAGGAGGGTCAATGAGAGGTCACCCAGTCTTATACCCTTAAAAGGTCAATTTCTGACTTTCAGGCAAGCGAGTTTCCTACAATCAGAATCCCCAGAGAAAGCTGCATGTCATGGGCTGATAAATATGATCAGTGAACTTGATTCTCCATCTTTGGCAGATACAGTGACTGCCCACCCTCCTTGGTTGTTTGACTCAATAGAAATCACTACACCTCATCATAGCATCACTTAAACAGTTGTATTCTTCATCTCCAAAGCTTTGTGCCTACAGGTATTACAGAAGAATAGGGGTAGAATATTGCTCAGTATTGAGATGACAGTCTGTTAGAGAATAGTCAAAAGTGACATTGTAGGGACCAAAGGGAGGTATATTTCAAATTTCAATATTGCCAAATGACATTTGGAGAAATTTGTCCTCCAAAAACAGTCACATTCATGAACAGAGCTGTGTGTATAAGAATGTTCATTGCAGCTACATTGTAGCTACACGTTCATTGTAGCGTTGTTCATATTATTAACAATTGGAAACAACCTAAGTGTCCCACAGAAGAAGATTGTCTAAATAAATAGCAATGTGTCCATGCAGTGGAATACTGTCTGCCTTACATGGAATGGGGTGGAGGTTTAAAGTGTGGCTCCACATTGAAATATATCAGTGACTACATGGGCAGTGAGAAAAATCTGGAAGGCTGGGCACAAACTTGTTGACAATGATCAGTTATTGACAGTGAGTTTAGATGAGGGAGAGTCTCTCTCTCTCTCTCACCACCCCCGTCTCTGCCCCACATCTCTCTCTTTCTCTCTCTCTCTCTCTCTCTCTCTCTCTCTCTCTCTCTCTCTCTCTCTCTCTCTTTTGTCTATGGCAAACTCTGTGGGTGTCCTCAGGTCATGTATCATTACTAGTTCCCAAGTGATGACTCCATCTCTTCTTTCTCACCCATTCAGTAAGGGCACTCAGAATAAATGACTCGTCAGGATAACATGATTATAGGGGTAATCTTCAGTATGCTTTAATTTACTTTTAAAAATCAAGGTATTCTTTAGCTTTGTATGTGTGAACCATCAAGGTTGAGAATCCTTAATGATGATGAGTGGTCACTGTATTTGGTTGAGATGTGTAATGCGCCGTGTGTGGTGCCAAGGAGATAGGTGCCATCTTCACCTGAGTGCTACCTGAAGGTGGTGTCTACCGTGAGACAGCTCGTGATGAGCTCCCGCCTCAGTCTGAGTGCCTAGATGTTCTGAGGACAGCTCCTAGCTGCGAGACAGAGGGAAGTCTTCGTGAAGGAGGTATCTCAGCAAACTGGTCTGATGAAAAGATTTAGTGGGATGTGGAGGCAGGTTAGGGAGGGCTGCGATAGGCAAAGGTCGTCTTTGGAGGATGCAGGATTTGTTTCATTTGCCACTCTGTGCCTAATGTCTACAGCCAGACATAGAAGGTACTCGGTAATATTCGCTGTGTAAATAGCAAGTCAAAGTTGGTATTAGCAGTATAAATCAATCTAGGTCTGGACAACAGCCTATGGATACCAGTGCCTGTGGGTAAAATCATAGCTGTTCCACCTCGTCCTCATGTGCTGACAGAAAAAGTCCTTCAGTAATAGCCTTGGGAGAGTTTGACTTGGGTCCAGAGCCCTTTGCTGATCGCCAAGCAGAAGACAAAGAAGGAAAGACAAGATCTCTGCCGGTCAACAGTTTGCTGATTCCTCTGTGTGACCAGCTTTTAATGAGCTGCACAGTTGCATAGCTGCAGACGCTCATCTCTGCCTTCAGGCAACCCTCCCCCTGATTCCTGAGTGATGATGGATATAGTTTGAAGTATTACTCCCCTTTTACAACTGCTGGGACTGGTCGCCGGTCTCCCAGCCCAGGAAGGAGGTAGAGAGCCCGGGAGAAAAGCAGTGTGTCCCATCCTTGCTATAGTTCTCTTTCTACTCACGCAGGCTGGGGGGAGCCGTGAGGCCACCATGAGCAGAACTGCAGGTCTTCGAGGCACTGCGTGCTGCTGTAATTTTGGTGTGGAGAATAGGTTTCCGTTCCTCTAGGAAAGAGGGGAAAACAGATGAACAAAAAAAACCTCTGAGGCTCCTCTTTGTGTATTGACTTAAGAGTGAAGATCTCTGCTTTGTTGGAGTTTCTGGAAATGCCAGGAAGGACCACCCGTTTTTGGAATTCTTGTTGAATTTTTTTTTAAATACAACCCTCTTTCATTTACAATGAGCAAAAACTCATCTTTGTGTGTCTACTTCCCCAGCATTTCCTTCTACAAATAGTTCCAGACACTGGGGCAAATAAATCTCGGATCTTAGATGTTGAGATATAAGGGCAGGGTTCACTCCTGGAATAACCATGAAGCTTTTGTCCATAGTTAGTTTCTGCCTTCCCTTTGTCATCCTTCCCTTCAAATGCTCACTCCCTTCATGTTTTCCTTCTTCTCCGTATCCAAATAGATCCTCTGACTCCAGGAAAGCACTTAAAAAACAAAATCGGATGGATAGTCCTTCATTCAACAGCGTTTACTGCAGTCCTGCTGTGTGCCAGGCGCGTTGCTATTTGCATAAGCTTTCCGTGGCTGCATAACAAATCACCGTGGATTTAGTGGCTCAAACACACACACACACACACACACACACGCACGCACGCACGCACGCATTACCTCACACATGCTGTGGGTCAGGGATCCAGGCACCTTGTAGCCGTGTCCTCTGCTCAGGGTCTCATCAGGCTGAAATCCAGGCGTCAGCAGGGGCTGCAGTCTTATTTCATGCTGGGCATGCTCTTCCAAGACCCCTGGTTGGTGGCAGAATTCAGAATTCATCTGTTTGTGATTGTATGACTGATGTCCCTAGCTGTTAGCAGGGGACCACTCTCAGCTCCCAGAGGCCACCCTCAAATCTTTGCTATGCGGCCTCCACATCCCACGATGTGGGGGGCTCACTGCGCAAGCATTGCTGCTTATCCCTTTGACCTCGGTGAAGGACTCCCCCGATTAGGTCAGTCCACCTAGGATAGTTGCCCCTTTTGATCAACTCAAAGCCTTCTGGTTACGGACCTTAAATTAATTACATCTGCAAAATGTCTTCATCTTTCCCATATAATGTAATCTTATCAGGAGAGTGATGTCCCATCATATACACAAGTCCTGCTTACACTCAAGGGGTGGGGATTATACATCCCAGGGGCAGGAATCTTGGGGTTCACCTTAGAAGTGTGCCCACTCATGTTATGTAGTAGAGATATAACTGGAAAGGGGGCCTGATCTCTGCCTTGATAACTCTTACGTTCAGTAGGAGAATCAGAAAATAGTAAATAGGTATTTTAAATTTGTGATACGTTCTATGAACGAAATAAACAGATTGATGTGAATAATACCATGCCTGAGTGACATTTAGATGGGATAACATTTGTACAGGGCAACACGAAGGATGAAAAAGGAAGAGTCACAGAGAGATCTGGAGAGGTAGGCAGGGGTTGGATTAAGCAGAGACTCCGAAATCGGTAAGAAGTTTTTGGAGACAGGAGGCTAAAGAATAATTTTCATCAGAGAAGAAATATACTTGACTGGTGCCACATCGTGATTTATAAGAAGAAATATATATATTTGGTCTGCATCCCATTTTCGGCAGGGAGCTCCTAAGACTCTTAGGCTCTCTGAAGTGATAAGTTCTATCAAGGTACCTTTTGTTATGTAAATGAGGCGGCTTGTGGACCTGACCTAAGGATGGACTCTGGTTGCAGGTGGAGTCAGCCATGTGCTTGGAGGGTTGGAACTTTCTCTCCTATACACTCACCCGTGGGAAGGGGAGAGAGGCCAGAGATTGAGTTTAATCACCAATGACCAATGATTTCATTAATCGTGCCTAAGTAGTGAACCCTCCATAAAACTCCAAAAAGACGGGGTCCAGAGAGCTTCTGGGCTGGTGAACACTTGAAGGTTTGGGAAGAATGGGTGCCCGGAGAGGGCATGGAAGCTCCATGCTCCTTCCCGCATGCCTTGCCCTACGCACCTCTTCTATCTGGCAGTTCCTGAGTTATGTCTTTTTATAGTAAAGCAATCAAATAGTAAGTAAAATGTTTCTCTGAGTTCTTGGAGCTATTCTGGCAAGTTAATCAAACCCTGGGAGGGGGTCGTGGGAACCTTCGGTCTATAGCCAGTAGGTTCAGAAGCCCAGGCAACAACCTGGGACTTGCCTTTGGCATCTGAACAGGGAGGAAGTCCCGTAGGACTGAACCGTTAACCCGTGGAATCCGATGCTGTTTTCAGGTAGCTAGTGTCAGAATTGAGTTCAATGGTGGGACACCCAGCAGATGTCGTCAGAGAATTGCTTGATGGTGTGGGAAAACCCTCCCACGGTGGGAATGGGTGTAAGGGTTGTAAGATCGCTCTGTGTGGAAACTGGATCCGGGGTGTTCAAGAAAGGAAGCGGAAGACTAGACTGGAAACCACTAAGAGAGTGATATTGGCTACCGTGGTGGCCGTGGAGATTGAAAGAAGGAGGCAGAATTAAGACATATTTTGGAGACAGAAAAGGAGCTGCTGAGGGATGGGATGTGGCACTCGGCAGGGGCATTTTAATTTTAAAAGGTTAATCACCTCACCGAAGGTCGCAGTTTCATTAAGAAACTCCTCGAGGTTGTAGAGGCAGGTGTCCAGCTGCTGCCTCTCCACGCCCCTAATTCTTTAGTGAGGGAACGATGGGAACCAGGCTGTAGATACCATTGAGAGTGCTGAAAATATACTGCAAATCTACATTTTTTTTTCTTAAAAAGTGCCGGTAGAGATAGTGGGAGGGTGGCTCAATAAACTCAGCATGTCCATCCCTTTACTGCAAACCAGAGCAGGATGGAAGCCAAGGCCTGCCAGAGTGGAGCTATCAGCTGGTAACAAGACTGAGAACAGAAGACCAGCTTTTTCTGGAAATCTTTCAAAGGAACCCATTCTGGGGTTCTAGATACAGGTTGGTCATCATTATGTGATACAGATACCATTGTGTAATGAGCTGAGGAAGGAGGTAAAGATGAACAATTGCAGCATATGCAAAAGAGTTTATGATTTTGACTTTTTAATTTGTCCATCTGATTTGGGAGCTATGGTGGCCCATGGAGTCACTTGCATGATCATGAAAACAAGCTCTCTCTCTCTCTCTCTCTGCCTGCCCTCCTGTCCTGAGGGAGACAAAAGCATTAGCGTCAGTGCCAGACTACATGATTGAGTGCCCATTAATCTCTAGGCTAGAGATAATAGTTTTGTTTTTCAAATGGCCGTAAATTGTATTAACACAGACAGAGCTGGTGAGAAATTGAGGGTCTTAAAATGCTGGAGCTGAATCAACAAACTTAAAAGACTACTTGTACCACAGTTTTTATCTCAGGATCTCCTCAAAGCCTCTTGGTTTCCAATGGAAAACAATATGTGTAAAGGTGAGGTACACTGGGAGAAATACGACCCTTTTCTGACTGATAGCTGGGGAAAAGCCATAGAGTATGAATGTCACTAAGAATGTTTTTTTAAAGTCCTCCAGCTTCCTAGAGAGGCCCGGTCATGGCTAGATCTAGGAAAGTTGACAATTGCATCAATGCTTTAGAGCCTAGGTTAGCAGTCTGTCAAATTAACACTTGTGAAGTTGAGCACAGGGTACTGGGTGGTGAGCCCTGGTTCACCAGCAGACCTCGAGGGAAACTGATGTAGAGAAGTTTGTTGCTCACAGGTCCTGGGGGAAGTACCCAGCCTATCTCGAGAGGCCACATGGGAGGCCAAGGCAGGATGGAGAGAGAGAGAGAGAGAGAGAGAGAGAGAGAGAGAGAGAGAGAGAGAGAGAGAGAGAGAGGAAGGACCTGGCTGGGGCATATGCTTTTTTAGGGGCATGCTTTGGGCTTCCTGGGCTGAGGCCAGATTGATCAATTCAAACCCAAAGAGTGGGGTTTTGGAAACCTTCGTGGGGCACACAAGGGAGACTGGATTGCCAGGACTGTTGGGAAGTCTCATCGGGAACTTACACTGGCTTTGACTGCACAGGATGTTATCCTAGTCATGTGCTTACATGGAGTGGCTAGTGTCACTTTAAAGCTCCTTCAGACCATGTCACCAACAAAAGTGGGTGCCAAGGCAGCAGTGCCATTGGAGTACTTTAGCTAAACTCCCAACCGCTTATTACCTCCTTTGTGACTGTAATAATTTCTCCCCCTTCTCCTCATAATGCAATATATAAGAGCTAACAATTCTTGAAGACTAATTGCGAACCAGGCATGATGTCAGTTGTTTCCCATGAATGAGCTCATTTAATTCTAACAATAATTTTGTCTTGGCAGATAATAGTATTATTTCATTTAAAAGGAGTAGAGAGAGGCCTGAGGAAATTTCCTAAGGACTCAGCAATAGCGGCAGAGCTAATAGTTGAATCCAAATGTATCTCACTCTGGATTTAGTGCTTTTAAATGTTAAATATAAGTATGAAATGCGTGCTTTAGATGCTGGGGCTTAGAGACTGTCAAGTTTATCCAGTACCTCTCTTCTCTTTCTTTCCTCCCACTGTATAGATGAAGAAACTATCTCAGAGGGGTGGGTTGACTTGCCTGAGGTCACGTATTCATGTAAATGTTTAATGAGCCAGATGTCCAGGAGAGATTTATTTGGTTAGGGAGGAATCCCGAGTGTCACTGGCATTCTACAGATGTTCTTGATGAGAAAATCAAAGTCTACAGCAGAAGAAAGAGTTTTTGGACACCTGAAAAAGGTGTAGAAATACTGTAGTTATGTTTGTGAGGTGACTGTTGTCGTGATGTGCAGAAATTCTGGTTCAGTGGAAGTAAATGTCCTATGGAAATCTGACCAAAAAAATAGGGTTAAATGAAGCAGCGATGTAAAATCACTCAGTGACACTTAGGAGTTTCTCATTCTATAAATTCTAAAATATAATTACAATAGAGCCTTTTTTTTTTCTAGGAAATATCACTCAAGCTGTTAGTTTATTAATGACTCATGCTTGCAAATTATACCATGTCAATTTTTTTTCCTCTTAAACGTCTAAGTTCTGGGTTAACGTTATCATTTCCTCAGTCCTCTTCATATCATTTGCTTCCAGACCAGCATTAGCAGCTGGATTTCTTGGGAGAAGGCTTTTTTTTTTTTAAGTAACATTTTCTTTTTTTCACAATTCACAGAAATTCCTGATCTCTGGATCATTTAAAAATCATAGATGTTCAGGACCCCTCGTAAGTTGTTAGAATCTAGAAAGATAAATGTTAATGGCTCATTATATCAGCAAAGTGGTATTTCTGCTTTAAGCACAGATTTTAACTTTAAAACCATGATTAGAAAGAGAAATGCTCTTTTTTTAGTTTAGGTAATTTCAGGCATGGAAAACATTTCTTTCTAGAGTATGCAGTGGCAACCCGGTGTTTATTCCTCTTTATTTTGTCCAGAAATCCTAGTTGCAGATCAAGTGCCATGAAAGGAACAATTAGAGACATCTGGCCTTGCAGACCCCTTTGTACTGTTTCCCAGACTTCCATGCTGGCGAGATACTTGTTAAGAATAGAGATTCCCCAATGTGGTCCCTGAACATGTGGACTCAGTAGGACTAGGTTAAAGACTAGGAAGCTGTGCTTTTAGCAAACACTCCAAGCCATTAGTACCGTTGAGGAAGTCTGAGAAGTACCGTGACATGAGAGAGAACACTGCTCTCTGCCAAGGTGTGATGATTTCAGCAGGAGGAAGGTCCCAGCGGAAATCCGAATGACCTTCAAGGAAGTTCCTCCCTGGAGGGACTGTGTATCCTCTTCCCCGTTGGATATTTTGAAGATGATGGTGATGGTTTACCCTTGTTGTAGGTAACACGATACCACCTCCTCCCTCATGTTTATTAGAGAGATGGAAGACATGTTTTTTTTAAAGGCCAAATTGAGTTTCTAGAAATGCATACCATAATGTCAGAGATGAAAAAACACACAAATGGTGTTCATAGATCAGATGCTGCAAAAGAAAAGATTAGTGAACTTTAAGATATAGTAGGAAAGACACTGGGAAAAAAAAAAAAAACACACCCAGCAGGAAAGAGTTGTGGTTAAACTTTATGGAGCTCAATATATTTGTAATTGCCGTTTCAAGAACGGGTGGACAGAGAAATATATTTTTGAGGACATAATGGCTGAAAAAAATTAAAATTGGATGGAACATATAAACCCACAGAGCTAAGAAGCTCAGATAACTGCAGGCACAGAAAAAAGGGTGAAGAAAATTTAACCAAGGCCTATCACATCAAATTGCTTAAAACCAATGATGAAAAGAACATCTTAAAAGCAGCCAGAGGAAAAAAAAACAGACGTCGTGTACAGAGGAACAGTATTAAGAATGACAGCGATTTCTTAGACACAATGCAGGGAGGCAGTGGAACGACGTGAAAGCATCAAAAGAAAAAAACCTGTCGACCCAAACTCTACTCCTGGCGAAAATATCTTTTAAAAAAGGAAGATGAAATGAAGACTCTCATGACATTTGTAATGGCTGATTTTCTTTTACAAAGAGAACTGGTTTATTTCATGGAATCAAATTTTTTTTTCTTTCCTTTTTTTTTTTTCTTTTCTTTTTTTAGTGGAGAATCCAGTTTGTCCTTTAGGACATTTTTTATGTTTTATTTCTTTGGGTAGTGCTTTGTGCATCTCATTTGTTTGTCAATGAGAGGGAGAAAACACATTTTGGTAAAGTTAAAAGAAAAAAGAAATGTTTGGCATCAGTACCAATGTCAGCCGAAAACAGTACGTTTTTCAGATCCTGCTCAGATCTCGGGTGAGAACATGGATTCCACGATACAAAGCCAGTCTACTATTCCCTATAAGGGACCCTGATAATTGCAACCCCAGTGCTCTTGTTGAGCTTCAGGTCTCCATTTGTCATCCAAGAAGTGATGGATTCTAGGTTATACTCTACAGATGCCGAGTAATTCCTAACTAGATCCATTAAAAGCAATGGGCATTAATGACATTAATCTTGGAACCAGCTAGAAAAAGTCACAAGCTAAAGGGGGCCACCTTCAGGGCATTTTGTGACTCAGACTTTGGGTGTAAAATGTTAACATCACCAGGAGAGGTGATTGTCCCTAAGGCCATGAATCCATTGATTCATACATAATTTCAGCAAGCATTTATTTAGCACCTGCAACCTGGCAGATTCTGTGTTAAGCTTTCAGTTTGCTTAGTATGTTATAGCTGATGTAAGAGGCAGACCTGGAAAACAATGACAACACAGTGAGATAATGTCACTAGGGTTCATCAAGAATTATTACGCTAGTTGAACACTAACTGACACAGGCAGAGGAGCTCTCTCAGACAGTGGAGAACAAGGCAAAACTCTATAAAGCTCATAACATAGCTAAAGGGGTACCAATATAATAAAGAGAAATAAGTTTATCTTTTTTTGCTTTGGGCAAAACATATTTGGTGAGTCTGACTTCTAATGTTTCTTAAACAAACAAACAAAACAAAATTCATACTTCTTCTTGATTTTTTCTCTTATTTTGAGAAGGAACCTGTTTTTATGACATGAAAAAGAGGCATGATGCATATAATAAAATGTGCATCTCTTATGCGATACTTAATTTGCTGTTGTAATGGCAATTCAGTTATTTAAGAGGTTGAAACACTTAAAAATTTCTGCCTGAGAGAGAAACCTTACAAGTTATTTACTACCTCTCTCCCGTTAAAGATGAGGAGAGTGAGAACCCACAACCTCTCCAATGTCATTTAGTCAATGGCTAAGTTGAGATTAGGGTCTTGTCTCTCCTGCCTGCAGCATGGGTAGAAAGCGGAGAGGATGAGAATTAAGCAGGGGAGACATCAGGGCCACAGGTTTCCTTTAAAAATCTGAGCTGAATGAGCATCGAGATCAAGAGAATAGACATTCAGGAATGAATTCTACAGAGAATAGAAGCATAGTTGTCAGGGGTTAGGGAGAGGGAGAGAAGGGAGATTGAGGAGTCTGAATTTTTCCAATTATGCAAGATAAATAAGTTCTGGCCATCTACGACTACACAGCACAGCGCCTGTAGCTAATGATGCTGTGTTATGTACTTACAATGTGCTCAGAGGGTAGACTTTATGTTAAGTGTTCTGACCACACACACAAAATAATAATAATAGTAATAATAATAAAAAATATTCTTACCACAAATAATAACGACAACAACAACAACAAGGACAATAACAATAGCCATAACGGGACAAGGTGCCGGATACGTTCATGGCCCTGTTGGTGGTGGTGGCGTCACACGTGTGTACCCGTCCCCAAACCCATCACGTTGTACTCATTCAGTATGTAGAGCTTTTTATATGTCAGTTATGCCTCGATTTAAAAAAGGGAGAGAGATGGAATTCAGGAGACAGAGGACCCAGTTTAGGAGGGAGGCAAAGGGGTTCTCCAGGACGCTCAAAGCCAGAGCAGCAGTTTGGAAATCTCTAGAGTATAGCTGGAAAAAGAGAGCTCCTGGAGGATTGTCTTCCATGAAAATAATAACATGGAAAGACCGCAATGTTTCTGAGTTACCTTCTTGCCCACCCGTTCCTCCCCCACTGGAGATGACTAAATTTGTGCAGGTGAGGAATTCCGATTTTGGCTGACCTATATTTTCCCCGAGTTATAGATTAGGAAACCCGACATCAAAATACGTTCCTATTATTTCAGGCAGCTGGATCCATGGACGGCAGGCGACCTGCCCACTCCCAAGATTTACTGTTAAAACATGACATTAAAATGACTCTTCACTCCTAAATGCGCAGGAATTCGAAACAGGCCATGCTCGTTTGAAGGTATTAGAGGAGATCAAGAAGGCATACTCTTGAGAATAAAATGAGTAGATTTTGGATTATCCCGGATTTAAATCTGAAGATGTAACTCTTAACAGTTTTTATTTTTTTAAATAAATCTAAAAAAGTACCAGTAATATTGAGGAAAGGAAGAGAAGAAAGCTGACATCTATAAGTCCCCTACTATGTGCTACTTCCTGTGCTCGGCCAGCAAATCCTACACTCCAACCCTTGGAGGATGTTTTGGTAGAAGTGACAGAAAGATGTAGAAGTCCTCCCCACGTCCTCGGGTTGTTTGGTTTGTTTTCCTGAATCTAGGGGTGCTGGTGCACTCCGTGTCAGGAAGATGTAAGAATTCCTTGTTGGGAATTCTGACACCATAGTAGGAAACAGGAAGTGATGACGAAAGGCTGTGGTTAAGAGATGAGGCGAGTCACAGCCATGGCCGGGTGTGGGCCTTTCCTTTCACCCATGATGTTCCCATGTTCGCCCATGAGTTATCGGGGGCTCTTATTGTTCTGCCCCTCTACTTCACCCACCCCCTTCGTATAGCTGAGAAAACAAACCCAGAAAAGTTCACTCACTTGCCCAAGTTTGTGCATGTAAGTTTTGGGGCCAAGATTTGATCTTTTCCTACTAAAGGAAGGTCCTGCACTTTGCTTACCGTAGTATGCATGCACTACAGGGTACTGACCACTTCTAAAAGTGCTGGCCTCTCCACACTTTTTTTTTTTTATTGGCTCTATTTTCTTAGAAAGCAGAACCACCATATCAGCCTTGATTGAATTGGCCAACATCTAGACATTTATATGACAGAGGAGTAAATACAATTTAGTTTCAACTACTGATATTTTGAATTTCTGTTACAGTCAGAACTAATTTAAGTCAAAACTAATTTTAGGGTTTTTTTTTCACAGAATATTCTATTTTCCTTCAATAAATATAGATTAAGAACCTACTCGATGTCTGACAGTATTTTAGTTTCTGGGGATAGAATGATGAGGAATAATAAACACAAATTCAGTGGAATACCCATTGGAAGATATCAAGAAAAAGCAATTTGTTATGCAACGTAGTTAGGTCATTAATTCTTTAACAGCCTTGGCTGACCTCCCTTTGAAGCTGGGTACAAACAGGAACCACAGAGCATTCTTGGGGAATAAAAACTCATGTTAATATTAACTACAGTGAATATTATTAAGAGGCTAAATCTGCCACTATATAAAAAAAAAAAGCCTTAGGCATTAAAGTCACATAGAAATGACATTAGAAATGTTTGCATTATGCTCTTGGTCACTTTATTTGGCTGCATCTCAGGGCCATGGCTTTGGATTTGGCAAATGGCTGCTAAGAATCTTTACTATTCACACAGTTTGGATCTTTGGATTTTTCTCCCGACTTCAAAGCAGTGGAACAGATTTTAATAGTTCCATCAAACCAGACACATCTATGCTAATAGATAAAACTGACACACTACGTTCTAGCCTCTGTGCTAAGTGCTTGACATTGATCACCTCATTTCATCCTCTCAACGTCCCTCTGAAACACATCTCATTAGCATCATTCCCATTTTGCAGATGAAGACATTTGGGCTCAGTTGAAGTTCAGTAACTCACTCCAGATTGCACAGCTGGCAAATGACAGAGCTAGGATTTGAACTGACGAAATTTTTATACCAGAGCTTAAAGTATATTCTTCTACCTTGTCCAGTGGAAAGGAAAAGTCCTCTGCCCTTGATCTAATTATGCTAATCAGGAATTAAATAGTATTTGCAGAAGACTGTTCTGGGAAGTAGATTTAAAAAAACCCCCAAAACCAAAAGGTCAGTTTCTCCTTGGTTCTATTATCTGTATCTTCAGATTTGAGCATCTAGGTGGGGAATGAGACTTGGGAAACCTTCAGTCCGGGGAGGTTAGGGGGTTCCTTGTGGGGTGTCAGTTGATTAGACATTTTCCCCGACAGTCAGCAGAGCTTGTGGCTTCCTGAGAAAGACATCTTGGCTCTGTCCTGTGCTCTCCCAGTGCACCTGCTGCAACCTGGCTGACGGCTCCTCCCCAAGCTGGCAGAATCCACTGGTTTTTCCATTTGTCTCTCCAAAGCCTAGAAATGATTTTCCCCCATATGTCCTGAAGAGGTCAAAGCAAAGCTAATGTGTTTCACTTTGAATTGAGCCTTTCCCCAGTGTACTCACCTTGTCTATGTCAAGATACGCCCCAGATGAGGGAACCCCCTCTGGAGGTCTGTTTGATGGACAGGGAGCACGGTTTGTTAAACGGTTCAGATCTGTTACAACTGTGGCCCGGCTGCTCTCAAAGGTTTCCCAGCAGGTGATTAAAAAATGACTCTGAGGTAGATGAGGGCAAAAGGGGTCAAATATATGGTGACAGAAGGAGATTTGACGCTGGGTGGTGAACACACAGTGCAATATACAATTATAGAATTGTACCCTTGAAACCTAGAAAAGTTTATTGACTAATGTCACCCCAATAAATTTAATTTTTAAGAAAGTATATAGCTCTGAAAAAAAAAAAACATGGAAGGGGTACCCCTGCTGGAAAGGAGCAGAGGGAAACAGAACGAGGAAAGGCTGCTTTCCCATCAATGCCCAACTTACAGAAAACCGGTAATATTGGAATTTCCTTAAGTGATAGGGCATTTGTCAGAGTTTGCCTTGTTATCAGCCTTGGGAAATTTTGCAAATGGTTTCCAGAGACTTAAACAAGAAATGATCTAGGTCAGGTTGATCTTATAAAATAGGTGAAATTAACCTTTATTTATTTGTTTGTTTGTTTGTTTATTTAATGACTGGACTGGTTTTGTCAGCTTGGGGAATTTTCAAAGACAGTTCATTTGCTTTGGTTTCAATAGATTCTCACTGAACTCTCTCCCCTCTCTTTACATCCCCTGTCCATAAATATAACCTACCTCTTACCCTCAAAAGACTCACCTGTAGCTTGCTACAGTTCGTACTTCCAGAGTTGCAATTTCAATGCTATTCCCAAGTAAACTAGTCTTTTTTGCAATTTTGAACTTGCCTCAGTTTGCCTCTTTAGTTGACACAGGGAATAATATATCAGAAAAAGATAAAGAGAGAACAAAAGAGAGAGAAAGAGAAAGATGAAGGATTTAAGTGGAAAAGAGAGGGAGATAATGGGAGGGAGGGAGAGAGAGAGAGAGACAATAAGTATGAATAAATATGAGAAAACCATCTCTTAGAAAACATTAGAAGCAATCTTTTCTCTGCCCTTTTTCTACCTCATTCCCTTCTGGGAGGCTCAGGGCCACTCATATAATTGTCTCATCTAAACTTATCCTGTTGAGATATCTTTCAATGTTTCCACTTGCTTTTACCTCTGTACTTCTCACCCCAACCAATACTTGCTCATCCTGAAGGTGTCAGAGAGAGGAATGTGCCTTGGGGATCAGGAAAGTTTGGTTCAGATTCTAAATCTGCCATCGCTAGCCTGTGTGAGTCACTTTCCCCTCACTGGGTCCCAATTTCCCCAAAAGTAAAATGAAGGGATGGGATAAAATAAGGTGTACTTTCCTTTCTTGCTGTAAGATTCGTGGTGCTATTTGAATGGCCATATACTTCCCATAGGGTCTCTTCTTCCTATCGGCTCTGGGGAACATGCCAGTTCCTTAGCTTCCCTGAGTCACAGAATTACTTAAAATGGTTGTTCAAAATAAAAATTCCCAGCCTCTACCCTGATCTACTGCTTCAGAATCTCCAGGGCGGGGTCCTGGGAGCTGGGGAGAGATATCAAGTGTCACCAGTGATTTTTGTCTTCAGGGAAGTTTGGAAAGCAAGATGCTCAGCTAATTGGATTTCATGCCTGATATGGTTTGATGCGCTGTTTGTCCTAGTAAAACATATTTACGTTTTAAAGGGGCCTCAACTGCCTAAACCGGAAGTTTATTAGTGTTTGTGAGAATAACATGGGATGAGGAGGAAGCATTTATCGAGGGCCTCCCGAGTGCCTGGAAAGAGCTAAATGTCACATAACTCTGTCTTATCCGCCTATCCCTAGCTGTGTGAACTTGCTCAGGCAAGTTACTTAACTTCCCCATGACTCAGTTTTCTTGTCTGTAATATGGGGGTACAGAAGCAGAAAGCTTATTGTTAGAGCATTATGTTCCCATGGGGGATAGCCAAGCAATAATTTTCCAGCCAGCATACTACTTCACTGGTTGTTGTGAAGGTTCCTTTGTCTATACCATGTGGTCACCTACTGTAGCTGAGTGGCGAGCCAGTCCTGATTTTGTCAAAACTGAAATCTTGTCAAAAGTTCATTCAGAAATTTATTTGGTCAAGGTGGTTGTCGAGCTTAATTTGACAGTCCATCCCTGTTGGTGGAATAGCCTCACGGTAGCCGATTTTTTTGGCTCATGGATGGTGAAGTTTCCTCCTTCTGTTGATGGGTTTGCTTAAAAGCATGTTTCCTTCTCTGTTAGCTGAGAGGACTTAGAAGAATGCGATACCCCAGCAGCAACAAGCAAGCACTCCTAGGGTCCATCTTTCAGTTTCTCGTGCCATTCTCCCATAAAATGTATCTGTGCTGCTTGGAGAAATGGCTGATTCTAAGGGCTGGCACAAGAAATACCACAAGATAAGCCCAGAGCAGCTTATTAATGCCAAAAAGTGCCTCCCCCCACACCCAAATCTCACAATGACAGCGACATGTCAAAGGCACCCAGTAGTCGTTTGAAAAAGGTTCTGATGGCTAGAGCAGGAACAATTGAAGCCAAGCAATATAATAAAGACGCACATATTGGATTATAAACCAAAGCAGAAAATAAAGATCCACCTGTCCGTGCTGAGATAAACAAATAAATAAAACAGACACATTCCGAATGATTTATGTAGCTATTTTATGTAGTGGAGTCTCCATCCCCACGCTCGAAGTGTGGGCTCCACATAGTGACTTCCTGCCAAAGAGAGAATAAGGGTGATTTTATTACAGTGGAGAAACCCAGAAAACTACTCAGCCAGGTGATCATGGTTTGCATCAACAGTGATAAGTCACCTTGAAAACATGTACCCTAGATATTGTGGCACTGTATCCCTGTGTTCTTCCTCCTATAAACCCACAACCCCGGCATAATCATGGGACAAATAGCAGACACATCCCAAGAGAGGCATCCTGCAACGGACTTGACCAGTACTCCTCAGACTGTCAAGGTCATGCAGAATGAGGTAAGCCTGAGACACTACCACAGACAGCCCAGCAGAGATTAAGGGGAACATAACGACAACATGTACTGTATTCTAGATGGGGTCTTGGAACAGAAAAGGCACACTAGGTAAAAACCAAATAAATATGAATAAGTGATGGGCTCTAGAGTCAGTAACAATACATAAGCATTGGTTCACTATCTGTGACAAAAGCACCATATTAATGTGAGACGCTAATAATAGGGGGACATGGATGTGGGGTGTATGGGGACTCTGTACCACCTTCACCATTTTTCTATAAATCCTAAATATGCTAAAATAAAAAGCTTAGTTAAAAACATACCCAGCTATTTTCTTTGTTCCTCTTCTTTGTAACATCCCAGACTAAAGGAAAAAAAGAAAATGACCCGTTTTGACACAGTTACAACACCCATTCAGTATGCTGCTCAAGTATAAATTGGATTATCTGTTAAAACTAAGGTGTGACTTTCTAATAGGCTTAACATTTTCAGGTGGTATTTACATATTAAAAGAGGTTCTTATTTACTCAAATCTCAAAATATAATACCCAGGAGATATTTCCGAGCTGAGCTTTTTTGAGGCTCTGTATTTATGACTTCCATAAGCAATCCACAAAGTTGATGGCTTTTGATACCGATAGATAAAATTTAAGCAGAGACAAAGCCTGCTACAACAGAAAGGTCTTGGCCACTGATATCAGATTGACCTGAGTTCTAATTACAATGCCAGCACTTATAACTTTGTGACTTAGGTCATGCTACCTAATTGCTCTGAGTCTCAGTTGCTTTAAATAGACATAATGAAAAATTTATTGTGGCTTAAATACATATAGAATACCAAATAGGGTGCCTAGCACATCGCAGATTTTTTAAAAAGATGTCATCATCACGATCACCGTGACTGTTATCAGCTGTTCCTCCTCCTTTTTCCAGCTGAGTAACCTGGGGCAAGTTACTCAACATCCCTCAGCTTCAGTTTTCTTGCATAAAATGGTGATAAAAATCATGTATTCTATATAGAGTTGCCATGGAGATTAAGTGAAATAATGCTTATGCTGTTTTTTTTTTCTTGTGGTTTGATACAGTTGTTTGTGTCTGTCTACCTGTCTCTACCACCATCCATCTATCCATCCATCCATCCATCCATCCATCCATCCATCCATCCATCCATCCATCCATCTATCCATCTATCCATCCATCCATCCATCCATCCATCCATCCATCCATCCATCCATTCATTCATCCATCCATCCATCCATCTATCCATCCATTCATTAATCTATCTTCATATCTATCTTTAATGTTTAAATGAATAGGATCCAGGTTCTCCTACACTTCGTTAACAAAAAAGTGCTAGAAATTTTCCTGTACAAAAACTTGTCATTTTTTTAACAGTGGAAAAGAATGAATTTTGAAAAAATTCAAAGACCTTCTTTGATCTTCATGTGTTCTGGATAAAATTCCAAATAATGCACCTAAACGAAGGTAGCTTTAATCTGTAATACATTAAAGAAAAAATTATTGGTTTTGAATGAGATTGAAACTGTGGGTTAATTACATTTCCAGTGCCTTGAATTTAGAGTTTTAAATGAAGCCAAGGTCAGGGAGACTGCCTCTACTTAAAGGTTACTCCTAATTAATAATTTCTGAATTAAAACATTTTTGATGTTTCCTCACTAGTGGCTCTGAGGCCAGCTGAGAAATCATTAATAATTCTGGCTGCATTGAAGCCTGAAGCCAGGAATGCTTCTCTTATTTTTCAACATAGCTGTGCATATGGCAGCATCCTTGCAAGCAGCAGTCTGTCAATAAATATTCAAAACACTCTGGTCACACCACGATAAGCACCACAGTGGTTCCATATCCTTTGTTATTCCGTCATCCCACTCTCCACTGGCACTCGCCTCAGGTGACACAGAGGCCTGTCATATTCCATCCAGTAAACAAGCAGATCTAATGGTCAGATTGCTTGGTTGAGTCTGACTCTGAAATCTTTTGGATTCACTGGGAATCTGGCTTGGAGAATGAAAGGAAGAGAAAGAACTGGAAAAGGGCCCAGGACTGACCCCCGACCAGTTCTGATTTCTGAGCAGAGAAAGAAGCACAACCATAGGTGGTAAAGCCATGACGATCGAGGAGATAGGAAGATAACTGAATGTTCTAGAAGCCAGCGGAGCTCAGTGCTTCGAGCCAGCCTTGACGAATGCTATTGAGAGACCGAGTAAAGACCAAAATGCAGGTCCTGTGTTTGACAACACGGTGGTCACTGGTAATATTGTCAAGAGAGATTTCCGTGGGAGGGAGAGAGGAGGGAGCTAAGTGGGGAGATGAATAGGAAGTGAGGAAACCCATGCCTTTCTTTGTGTTTGAAAAATTTTATAGTTAAATAAAAGAAACCGCTTTTAAAGCCACTATCAAAGACTATATTCGGGCATGCTCACACACACACACACACACACACACACACACACACACACACACACACACCTATGCGCGCGCAACATGGGATGTGAACTCAGATCCACAGACCATCAATCCTGACCCTGCCCCTCCCTGCTCCACCCTTCCACAGCACCCTGCTACGGCTGTCCCCAAAATATCCCTTCATAACTTTTTTTTTTTCAGATGCTTTAGTAATTAGATTTCTCTGTTACTCTCCTTCTAAGATGCCATTATAGGTCAACACTAGCCTTCTTCCTGGGGAAACTGGCTCTCAAGACCCATTGAAAGCCAGTCTTTCTGTCTTTACCTCAGCCTCTCCGTTTCTATTTTTACTCCTATCTCTCTTTGTCTTTGCATCAGTCTGTCTGCCTGTTTCCTTCTCTCTCTTTCAGTGTCTCTCCTGTATACACACAAAAACAATACCCATGGTGCGTTTGTCTGTGTGTATCTCTGTGTGTGTGTGTGTGTGTGTGTGTGTGTGTGTGTGAGTATTTTACCAGACATGACTCTGCTTCTTCTTCTATCTCATACCAACTCTTCTCTCCTTTTATTATATTACTAGGGAGCGAGAGTCTGTAAGACAGACATCCACTCACTGTCTTCTTCATTTGAGCTCGCGTAGTTGGGCTAAGTGGAAGATGAGGGCCCCTCCACACGGCTCCTTGTCTCTAGTTCAGCACTGTAAACACACCAGTGTTCATTAAGCAAAGTGTTCCCTTTGGGAAGATTATTCCGCCCTCAAAATCCCATTTAAAATTACCCATGGGTGGCTCCTTCTTTGTCTCTTTTGCAACTCAGCCCCACCCAAGGTCTGTCCCCTTCTTCTCTGCTTTGCAACCATCTTTGGTGCTTTCATTCCCATCCACAACTTTTGTTGCTACCTGGCAATTTGAATCAGGGTGTTTGTTCTGTGAGAGTTGCGAGACAATAGCACCCCTGATCATAAGTGTTGGTTGGCAGGCCCCATCTCCTGTCTGCATTGTTTCACGGTGGAGAGAATGAAATACAAACACCACACCAAATCCTACTGTCTTCTTTCAGGTAATTCTCCCGTTAATTTCACTGTGAGCAGAAGTCCCGCGATCTTTATTTGAAGCAAAAACATTTGATGCCAGCATTTTAATCAAATTTGTACAGAGTAGGTGGGAGGCTGATTTTCAAGACATCGAATTAATATCTAGAAGGACCTGTCACAGTGGGGTTTATTTTGTGAGTTATGAAAAATAGCCCGGTAACTTTTTGACCTATATAATCCGCCTTCAGAACGCGGTTTCAACATGTGTGGCATATTTAGACTGCCTTGTAGAAACACAATCTTTCTTTGACAGTTTTAATATTTCGAACACTCCATGTTGACATTTTCATCAGATGGGTTGTTGTTGTTGGCAGTGGGAGTTTGCAAACTAATGAAGAAAATAAGAAAGGAAATTAGCTTGAAGCCACTGAGTATTTGCGACCAGAAGATAAACAAAGGAGGTACCAGCGTCTAGAAATAATCACCATCACTGCCACAGTCCTCCATTAGCGCTGGCAAAGGACCCGGGGTCTGACAGTTAAATTAAAGCTTGTAACCCAGTGAAGAATTAGCAGCAGAAAGCTGGAATTCTCGTAACGTGGCACTGCATGCCATTGACTGTAGGACTCGACAACGTTGCTTCACGCATACGATTCATTGGGGGATAAGACTGTGTAGAAGGTGCAGACAGCAAATTCATCTGTAGCAGGCAATGTTTACAAAGCAATGACCCAACCAGTTTGCTGCTGGAGTCCAAGCTTGCTCAGTGAAATTCTTCTTTTGCTATGTGACATTAGGTGGTGCATAGAGTTTGGGTTTTCACATCAGACCGTGTGAAGCCCAGCTCCGACCCTTATGGACTGTGTGTCTTTGGGTTAGTGACTGACCTTTCTGATCCTCAGTTTTCTCACCTTCTATGTAGATACTAATATGTGTAGATACTAATATGACCTACCTAATAAGATTTTTGAAGAGTAAATAAAGTAATGCATATATGGTGCTTGGCATGTCATAAATAATGTTGGAGTAGCCATTCTTATTTTTGTTCAAGCAAATGGTAGAGGAGGGTAATTGCAATCAAGGTATTTGGAGCCTTCTTGGAAAAGGGGAAAGCTGAGCTTCATCTTGAACTAAGAGTAAAGGTTTGACACAAGCATATAAATTGGGGGAAGAATGGTAACCCAAAAAGAGGAGAATGCTTTGGCAAAGTTCTGGAGATAGGAGAGCTATGGCTTCTTTGGGGAGTGGGAGAAGGGTGGGCAGCAAGAAATGACCTTGAACTAATATAGTTTCAAGGCCACTTTCTCTGGAACTTCTCAGTCACAGAGAGTAGCCTTCTTGAATAGCCAGGTGACTTGCTTCAGATCTGTTTCTCTAGTCCAGCTCTTAAGTGTCTGGACCACAGGGAAGACTGAAGGACACTCCACCATTCAGGTAGTTTGCCTTCTCCCCAAACCCTCAAACACATTAACCCTTTCTCCCTCCCCCTGGCCAGCACTTGCCAACCTGGTGGGTGAAACAGGATGTCTTCTGATTGACTTCTCATCTGAGAAGTGGGTACACTGCTGCAATTCAAATACAACACTATGATCTGTTAGGTTATTAATCTGGCGTTATCTGTTAAAATGAGACGTGTGACTATCCCTTACCCCATGAATCTAACTCTGAAGAATCTATCCTATGGAAAGAAATGTATCAGTCCATAAAGATAAATGTGCTAGCATGTTCATTGCAAGATTATTGAGAATGGCTAAAAATGGCAGAAGCAAATTCAGTGTTGTCCGCTGATAGAGAGGATTGAATTGACAGATAGGTTTGCTCATTCTCTACAATATCACACAGTTTTATAGAAAATAATTGCATCTCTATGTATCAACCTGAGAAAGTGTCATACTATAAGAAGAATAGTACGATCTTTTTTTAAAAAAAATAAAAAATAAAAACAGGAACAAATTTTACATATGTGACCGTATACACTGACATTTGGTTGTGCGAACATAGAGACAAGTGTAGAAACTCACATCAAACTTAGCCTTGTTTCTTTGACGGAAGGGTGACAGGGATTGAGCGAGAGGGGAGAAACGGTTGCTTTTTCCTTTGTAAACCTCTATTCTTGACTTGTCACAGACATGCCTTTTGTAGCTTGAAAGGGAACTACAGTGAAGTCTATAAGAAAGGCACTTAGGTGCTGCTTGGGTGATGCAGAGAGTGAGAAGTCGAGAGGAAGTGCAGGAAAGTTGTGGAAACCATGAGGATTGAAAAGAAGAATGGCAGCCGCTTTGTTCAGCTTTGGCTTATCAACATCTGCTCGAGGGGGAGTTTTTCTCCTGTGCACACCATCAATGGAAGCCACACGGCCAATTTATGCATCTTACCTTGGCATGAGAATCTCCTTGCATGAGGTGCGCCCTGCTCACCTGTCCACCCTCATCTCCCACCCATTCCTTACTCATTGCTAGTATCGGCCTGCTTGTCTGGCATCTCACAGTGTATCACAGACACACGCACATGTGCACACATGCATGTGTTCACATGTGCACAAATGTTAAGTGTGCGTTTTATGTGGTTTCTTACCACTATGTTGTTCTTTCAGCTCAGAACATTCTTTCCACTTCTCATCACCTCGTGGGCAACCATTCTCTAAGATTCAATGTGGGAAATATGCTCCCACCCAAGTCTGGGCTCAGCACCCCTCATCTGTGCCCCCTCAGCATTCTAAGTAAACTCTTAGCTCAGCCCTTCCTTCTGCATATGTTACACTATCTTCCTCTCAAAACAAATCTTTCTCTCTCGTTTAAACCATCGTAATCGGGTTTCTTTCTCTTGCAAGCAAAGGCTACCATATATCTCCCCGAATCACTGTGAATAAGGTGAATTATTATTGCTCTTAATTGACTGAGTGTTGTTATATACTAGGCATTGTACGGGAGCAGTGTATTCATCCTCATTTAATCCATCTCATTTTAAATTGTATTTAAAACAGTGTGAAGTAGGTTTTGATGCCAGTCGTTTGTGTGTAAGTGAAGATGCTGAGTCTCGGAGAAGGGAAGAGGCTTGCCCACAGTCACAAAGACAGTCAGTGTTGTGTCAGACCTAGAAGCTCAGTCATTGAGTCACTGAGCATCCCTGCCCTGCAAGGTCCTGTTGGCTGGGAGGACCATACCCATTGGGCAGTGGGACAGTGATGAAGGGTGTTTAGCAGAAGATGTTGGTCATTCTGCAAAGGGCATTGGGTAAGGTCAGAGTGTTTCAGACTCCCCTGAGGAGGCTTGTCCAGGTGATAGGTGGAGTTTCTTTGAGAACTACCTCGGATGTATCCTTGCTTCAACCAAAGAAGCATCCCTGTGATCTGTGTTACATCTTAGAGTCCACGTAATATTTCACCCGAATGAAACATTTCACTGGTTTTAAAAGAGGAAATTAGAAATCCATTAATCTTGATCAGGATGGGAAAAGTATAGCCTGCAGGCCAAACCCAGGAAATTGTCTGTTTTTGTAAATAAAGTTGTATTAGAACGCAGCCATGTCCCTTCACTGACAGGTTGTCAGTGGTTGCTTTTGTTGTAAATGGCAAGAGCCTAAAATATTTACTATTTGGTCCTTTCCAGAAAACACTGTGGACCTCTGGTCAAGGTCAAGATTTCTCAACCATGGCACTATTGACATTTTGGGCAAGATCATTCTTTTTGTGGGATTCTGATCTGTGCGTTGTAAGATATTTAACAGCATCCCTGGCCTCTACCCGCTGGATACCAGTGGTATCCTCCCCACAGGTGTTAACCAACACCCCCAGCTGAGAACCACCCATCTAGATGATATGTATGTCTTTTCCAGCTCCGACATTCTAGGCATTTATGATGTTTTATACTGATTTGAAGGAAAGTGGTCACTAGATCTTCGACTACCACTTTTATAGAACTTAGTCACTAATTTTTATTGAGACTCTGCTGGGTGCCACTGTGACATTGTCTTTTTCTAGATAGATCTTTTAGGTTATTTGAGCAGCTCTGAATACATCATTTCACAAATATGTTTTAAGAATGACTCTCCCCTCATTTCTAGAGAAGCGTATGCTCACTGTGGAGTGTGCTTCGGGCCTCATTTAAGGTGGTGGGTGGGGAGAGGCAGAACCCTGCGCTGTGGTCTCACTGAGTCACCTTCATAAGGAGCTGTTGATTGGACAAGCCAATTAAATTCCCCTGAACTTCAGTTTTCTCATCTCTGAAATGAAGACAGCAGTAAATGTCTTGGCAGTGGTGAGACTCACATGACACAGTGTCACGGAAACAGTGAAAACATAAAGCAGTGCCTGGATGTAACTCACATGTCTATGCATCTCCAAAGCATACAGCGACGTTCGGCAGAAACACCCTGGTACGAACTTGAATTTCCTGCAGCATAGGAGAGATACCTCTCCAAAGCACTGCAGCCTTGAGAACGTTTATCAAAGAAAGGGTTAAATTTTCTCCAGCCTCTTTTGCTAGTAAAGAGATATCGCCGTGTAACTAATACACGCAGGGGTATGGAGCACAAAAAAAGTTGAAAGCATACTGCATTTGATGACTTGATGGTTATAACTTCTTGGGAGCTGGAGTATCACTGTAGGGTTAGACAAGAAAATGATACTTGATTATAATATTTCCAGGCCCGTTGTGTCAGTGCCATAATTTAAAAGAAATTAAGTGTGAGACTGTGATGCTTTTCATTTTCACAGTTTCTCCTGCTTTCGTGAGTTCTAAGAATTCAGAGATCCTCTGTACCTGTGCCATTATCAGGTATTGAAATCTTCATCTCCCAATTTATTTCATTGTACTAATAGCTGTAGAGTCGTCTACAGTTTAGACATTTCCTTGCGGCCAGAGGATTGCATAATGGCCTCATCAGTGAGACGTGTAAGCTAATGACCTGTGCTCGAATTTTGATTCAGAGTCAGCTTTTCTAATGAGATTTCACAGTTCGGTTTTGTGCCCCTACGTGTAGAGCTTTCTCGTGCACGTGCACGTCTGTGTGAGCACCTGGGAATGTTTAAGGTGGGAGAAACAACCTGCCTGCAAGTCTCCATTCGAATGCTGGAATTATGGAAAACCTTTCCCACCAGCATGCGGGTCCTGGGCTGGAAGTCAAAACGTCTGGGTTGCAGTCTGCTTCCACTAATGACCTGCTCCGCGTCCTTGGGAGAGTCATCTCTCTCTCTGGGCCTCAGTTTTCCCATCTGTCAAAAGAGCACGTTAGATGGTACAGAGCTTTCGCTGTCGGGGTTTCCACATCTCCTTTTCATCTAGACCTCCCTTCTCCTCTGTCCTCCAGCTCAACGTTTAGGCCAGTTCAACACGTTCAGCCTCAGTCCTTCTCCTGGACTCTTCTTCTATCCCCGTTATCACCTCCCGCTGACTTAACTCTTCATGGCGTCACCACCATTGTAGGATAAATCTTCCCCCCAAAGTAAAATCGTGACTCCCATAGTGATATAAAATAAACATTCGTGTATTAGGTTGAATAGCGTCCCCCAAAACTCAGGTCGACCCAGAATCTGTGAATGCGACCTTATTTGGGAACAGGGTCTTTGCAGATGTGACCCAATTGAGACAAGGTCGTATTGGGTCAGGGTGGGTCTAAATCCAGTGGCTGGTGCCCTGTGAGAAGAGGGGAATCTGGAGATAGACACGTGAAATCAGAGCGATACGTCTGTAGACCAGAGATTGCCGGCAAACACGGGGAGCTGGGAGGAAGCGAGGAGGGATCCTCATTGGCCCAATACTTAGAACTTGTACTTCCATAGGTTAATTCTTCCGCAGAAAGGAACTATATCTGGTATTGCCAATAGGACATTTCCAACAAGATTAATATTGAACTTGATTCAATAACTATTTTTTAATGGATCTACTGTCAGAAGTTCAAGGGACTATAGGCAAACTTTGAAAAAGGTGGACATTATGAATGCTACTTCTCTTGGATGTAAGTAGAATATGCATTTTGGCTCTGGGCCAATCAGAAATGCTTAAGCCCAAGTTGCTTAGGTCCTAAACAACCTCTTCTTTATGGTATAAAAAGAACTTCCCAAACCAGCAGCAAACCATTTAGTGCATCAGAGTCAATGCTCTGATAGCACTTAGCTCATCACAGTTGTTTAATTAGCATTTAATGATGATGATGCTATAACAGACATTGGTCCATAGACTAAATCTTACCTACAAAAAAGCACTTTCTCTGGGACCTGGTAAACCTAGAGACTTGTGAATAAGTCTAACTCCCACCTCTGTGTCCAGAGAACCACTTGACATACTGCCAGAACCCACTTGTTGAGGACTTTGATGTCTCAACAGAGGAAGCAGAACTTCAGTATCTAAAGATCATTTGAAGGACCTCATCTGAGGCCTCAGGTTCTTTCAAAGGGGATGAATGAATCCTGGGGGCTGAACTGATGCAGCTCCGGGGAGCACGGACGCTCAGAGAAGTATGCCGGGCCGATCCTGGCTCCTGGACCCCGAGCACTTCACACTATGGCAGAGAAAGATGAAAAGAGGGACAGTGCATCAGAGTTGGCCACACATCTGTCCACCTGGATGTCTGTACGACTGCCTCTGTTACGCTCACGCCCCCAGTGCCCACACTTAGTATTTAATACCCTCCCATGACTTCGTGGAAATATAAACATTCGCAAGTATCTTTAGGAGGCCTGGCTTGGAAGAGAATTATTCTGCCTTGCAACACACCAGGTGAAAAATACCAGGGGTGTTACATTGATTCTCTCTCTGTCACACGATAACAGAGTTTGTGAAGAGCATCAGAGAAAAACAGGCAGAAATAACAACATCAACGACCAACACGGCTAATGAAGTGGAAAGAAGGAAGCCTGAGCTTTGTTGTCCTGTCATTATGCCAACAAAGGGCAAGGGGGAAAAAAAAAACAAACCTTACCAGGCAGAATTTGTTAAAATTGTGTGCTGTTTGTTTACAGACAGTACCACTGGCTTTTTCTTTTTTTTTTAGAAGGTGGCTTTTTTTTGGTTCATGTTGCCTTGATTCCATTTCAACACTTGGAATTAAACTCAGTCCATTTACTTGTTCTGAGAAGTTTTAGCGAAATACTCTTTTCTTTCACGAGCTTGTCCTTGCTCAGGGAAGAAGTCTCCTGCGATCCCAGTACTTACAACTGTACAGTGTCCTGAGCGGGGATGGATGCACACAGCCAGGTAAAGAGTCACTGTCTCTACTGCACAGGTGAAGGAAAGCTGCTTAAGATACTGAGAGTGAGTGTTAGGTTACGGGTCTTCAGATCCTTGTCTGATCTCCAGTTTTCCTTCCCAGGAAAGTACCATTCATATCATCATCATGAGCCCCAGAGGACTGAATCTTATTCACAATCGTATTCCACCAGTTCTGCATAGGCTGAGCTCTAATAATACCAACCAGCTCTTGGGCCCCCCAAATATGCATTGCCCTTTTATGCCTCTCTGCTTTTGCATATGTGGTTCTTTCTCTCTGTCCTTCCTACTTAACCCCTTTCGTGCGATGAGAGCATGGTCTTCCTTCCAGACTCAGTGTGACGTCACTTTCTCTGCGAGCCTTCCGTGCTCTCACTGGTGGCTCCAGCTTCTTGAGATGACACTTTTTCTTGAATCGTTATCTCAAATGTATAGAGCCCCCATCCAAGAGAAGGCAGGGAATCTAGTATCTGTGCCCTGTGTCTCCAGGAATTCTTGGCAGAACCTGAGGGTGGGGAAGGGGGAGAATGACACTCCCCCAGTCATCTTCCACTCTGAGTTTCTGACTGTTGAGTTTCTCACCTCCCGCTTCCTCCCTCCTGCAGCTGCTCTCTTCTCTCCATCCCTTGATCCATACTGACACTGTCTTCAAAGGTCTTCAAAGTGCCACTGACACAGGCTGTCCTGTCTCGCAGATATTTATTTCATGGAAGATTTTTTCCCCCCTCATAGCCAGAGATGACATCATAGAACAGAACAGACAATACCTCGAGATGAAATAGTAGCTGTCACGATCCCAGGAATCCATCAAACCTTTCCCGGCACTGGGGATTGCTCGCTGGTTATGGATTTCACTTTCTATACCCCGCTTCCCAGCTCCTTGGATATATCCCCTTCTCTCTCCTTTCATCAGCCTTGAACCCTTAATGTTCTTTTGACGTTCAAATGCAGAGCATTCTAGCTCCCCTCCCTCCTGGACCCCAAATGAATCCTACTTCACACACTCAGAAATTGCGCTGTGTCCCCACTAAACAAAGGACCCTCTACCCACAATGCCATCTGTGGATTTGTGGACATTCCTGGTTTTCTTATTAGCAGCATTTCCAATGCGTGAGAAAGTGAAAGCGTGACAGAAGGGAGACAGTTAAGAACTCTTTTCTTCTGTTTTCCTTTTTTTTTTTTTATGGTTTGCATTTTATTTTTACAGTGAGTGTATTAGTTTTCTGGTGTATTTGTAATAAGATTGTTACTGCGAAAAAAAAAAAAAGGTTAAAATGCATTTTGAAAACAAATTAGAGTCTTTCCCTGCCTTAGGAATTCTTGGCAGAACCTGGGGATCCTTTAATTTCTGGTACAGGAGTTTCTTTCACGGGAGCTTTGTAAACAGAAAGAGAAGCAACGTAAAGATTCATTCTCCTCCTGCCTGGAACGAGGCAGGTGCTTTGTTTATGTCAGTCGTCCCGGGTACCACATGAGAGGTCAGAGACTGTATCTTCATCATCTTTGTAGTGTAAGGAGAAAAAGTGCTTCCACGGAAAGTTACTCCTTGGCTAGAGCATACCTTTCCAGGTTATCGAATGCTGGGCTTTCATAGCTATTGAGTTCTTGGACAGTTCTGTAAGGTGCAGATGGCTGATAGCAATGCCAGATAAACTCTTCCCTATAGACATGTAAAAATTCTGTTCAATGGATCTTTAAGTGGAGATTCTCAAACGGTGGAAGAGGCCAATTGTGCCCCCATTTGCATATTCATATAGCTGTGTCTAATCTTTACATTCTCCTCTGAACCTAGAGTAAAGTACTTCTAGTTTATTCATTAATGACTTAAGTAAGTTCTCTAATGTGTTTTCACTTTCCATCTGTCTGAGAGTCACGATTTCACATTTTCTGGAAATCTGAAAATGATCCTTTAAGACTTTCTCCATTGCTCAGTTCAAAGATGGATGCATCGATGCATGGTGGCCCACAATCCATGTTTGTTGAATGAATGAATAAACAAAAAAACAGGAATGTAGGACCTCATTGCTATTAATATAATGTTAGTTCAAGTGTATGCATCCCTGACAAGTCTGAACTTGCCCACTTCTTCCTAGCTCATGTCATCGTTGGTGATACTTTGAGTTGTACCCAAGCCATACTCATCCCATTGTATTCTAATTAGAATATAGTATTTTTTAAAAAGAAAAACTGGAAAAAAGAAATAGTATCAAGAATAAATTCTAGCCACCCCATAACCTCTCTTCCCAGAGTAATCGCTATCGATTCTTGGTTGCGTTGCTTTTAGTCTTTCTATGCGTTTAACGAGAATTCGTGAAGTCCCACTGTGTAGTAGGCGTTGCGGCTATAGTGGTGAGGAGCAGAGGCAAGGGCCCTACCCTCTTGAAGCGGACATTCTAAGTGAGTAGGAGGGGCGAAAAACAGACAATAAATGAACAAGAAAATTTCGGTCACTAAAGAGAGCAGGCGTCCTTCTCAACGCAGATTTGCTGTCGGTTTGTGTGAGTTGCAAATTCGTTTGAAGTCCTGTCACTTAGCGAACAGCTAAGTGCTCCAATGCATCAGCGAAGAATTCGGTGTTTGAACCGGCTTCAGACTTTGTCCTCTCTGCTGCCTCTCTTCCACGCCCGGAACATGCTTTAAGCAGGCATATGAAATTCAGGGTCGTCCCCCGTCATAGGTCAGTGGCCCTGCTGCTCCTTGATGCCTCTGAGACTCAGGTTTTCAACCTAAACTTATCCTCCTGGGGGAACACAGAGTGTTTTTTTTTGTCTGTAGGGTTGCAAACAAGAAAGGCATTTCCAAAGTGAGGTGGAGGGGACTTGAATTTTTCTTTGATTTGTCCTTGTGGGTTGGGGCATTGGGGGAAGGGGCTGCCACATGGAGAGAGAGGAAGCAATGGTGACGGAGGAGAAGGTGGGCGGGGGGAGGCAGGTAAGTTGAACATTTTTCTCTTGAAAAGGAGATGCTGCCCCAGCAGGCCACACAAACTTGGTGAGACATCTGTTTACTGGCATCCAGACTTTCTAGGTTTTATTTTGGTGTGTGTGGGACGAGGGGGGGGGGGGTGTCAGGATGTTTTATTTAAAATTAAAGGTTCCTCAACTTGAATTCTTTTATTGAATTTGAGAACCTGACCCAAGGATGTGTATCTTGGGGATGAATGTGCGTGTGTGTGTGTGCGTGTGAATTTCGGGCCCACTTTCACACAGGAACTTCGCTCTCAAGTCGGGAAGAATGAACAAGCGTTTGAAGGACTTACGTCTAATTGATTCCAAGTCGTAGCTTCATATGGATTTATAATAAGTTTCCTGTGGGGCAAATTCCTGAACTGCTTTTTTCCTATGAAATAGGACATACGATCCCTGGTTTTGTGACATATTATATAATGGCCTTTTCGTATTATTAGAGACAAGAATAGCATCATTTGGGTAGTCCGCCCATCTCTCTGTCTCTCTCTTCATCTCTCCCTGTTTCTGTCTCTGTCTCTCTCGTCATCTGTCTCTCTCTGTCTCTGTCTCTCTGTTTCTCTCTCTCTTTCCTTCTCTCTCTCTCTCTCACCATCTCTGATTCTCAGATTTCCTTGTCCTAGTTATTGGCGCATTGAACAATGTCTCAATTCAGACGTCTGGAAAAAAGATATAAAAGGGGGCGCGTTACGAAACACAGGCATGTTAGAGATTCTGCTTTCATTTTAGAGCACGGCTTCACTCCCTCTCTATACGTGTATTTTAATATTTCTTCTCTAATACTTTCAGGGACGTGTCTCGGTGCCTCTCACCCAAATGTTGATTACTAACCTTTGGTATGTTTTAGACTCTTTACACAAGGCTTTCAGGATCCCCTCCCCCATCCGACTCAGTTGCTATGGCCACAGGGCCCTGGAGCAATACCAGTTGAAAAAGAGAACAATTTCCTGGAAAAGACTCAGGCAGTATTATGGGACCAGGCAGGACCGTGAGCAGCTTTCGCAAACACTCTCTCCTGCTTACAGATCTCAAGACATTTCTTTTTTCTAACTGCCCGAGTGAACATCATCTGGAGACCCTGGGAAATTTCATTTGCGGCCTTCACTCTATGACCCCAGAGGTCCTGGTCATCCCCACGAGGGGCAGAGGGAGGGGTTTCTAATTCAGACTGGCTTTGCGGCTATAGTCATTCAAACAAACTCTGACCTTGCCCATCCCTGCTAACACCGCTTGGATTTTTACATACCGCAAAGGAAAAACACCTGTCTTTCATCTTTCCCACCGTTGACCTTGTCCTTTGAAGGCTGTGACAGGATCCAGAATCTGCAGGTAAAGCTTACCAGGATGGTCTTGGGCAGCAAAAGGAGGAAGCACCACCTGCCAGACACCAACTCTTCCAATAGCCAAGGTGGGGGGCTGGAACTTTCCTGTCCAAATTCACTGATGCTTTTATGTGGTTGCTAACCCTCTGGTTGATGTCCCTCCTCTGGGGGCATTACAAGTTTGCATAACCGATGGTGAACCCACTGCAGACAGGGCTTGTCCGCGATGTCTTTGCTTGAGCCACCACCACCTCTCATTTGGATGATTGCCCAAGCCTCCTGAACAGCCTTCCTCCTCTTATACCTGACTCTGTATTACAGTCTGCAAACAGTAGCACAGTAATTAAAAGAAAGAAAGAAAGAAAAAAAAGAAAGAGAGAGAGAGAGAGAGGAAGGAAGGAAGGAAGGAAGGAAGGAAGGAAGGAAGGAAGGAAGGAAGGAAGGAAGGAAGGGAGGGAGGGAGAGAGAGAGAGAGAGAGAGAGAGAGAGAGAGAGAGAGAGAGAGAGAGAGAGAGAGAGAGAGAAAGAAAGAAAGAAAGAAAGAAAGAAAGAAAGAAAGAAAGAAAGAAAGAAAGAAAGAAAGAAAGAAAGAAAGAAAGAAAGAAAACTTACATCACATCACATTTCTCTCTTGTTTAAAACTGTCCAGAAACTTCCCCTGGCCCTTAGAATCAAATGGGAAAACTCTTTGCCGTGGCTTATGAGGCTAGACACCCATTCGCTCACGAAATTTCTAAAATTTCAAGTTCCCACCCCAGGGCTTTTGTCCTCTCTTCCCGAAATGCTCTTATTTTCCAGATTTTTGTGTCGCCGGTTTCTTCTTGTCATTCAGATCTCAGATTCCATTTTAGGTCTTCATCCAGTATTAAGAAGCCACTCTCTCTCTCACTTGGGATCATTTTGCTCCATTTTAATGTACCTGAACAAGCACTCATCACCATATGATCTTTTTCTTGGTTTTCTTCTTCTCCTTTCATCTGTTTGTCTTCTGTTCACTCTCTCCAAACACATAAGCTTCTTGAGAGCAGCGATCTTAGCTACCTTGTTAACTGCACTATCCTTGATTGGCACCTTGTACATAGCTTGGCACGAGGTAAGTGGTTAAATATTTGTAGATCGATGGAATGAATTACAGTGCATCTCCTCCATGCTAGTGAAAAGGCAAGATTTTCTTTGGGAAATAAAGAACGTTTTTGCATTGACTGTTGTTTGTGTAAAGGATTGCAAATGGGATGTGAGGGTGGAACCGCTGACTTATAGAGACGTTGGTTCCCGAGGTTACTAGGATTCAGCTTGTCAAGCCTGAGTGACACTTACTCCCTCCCAGTCTAGTCAAAGCTATTGATCTCTGAGTGTGGCTCAGGTTCCACTGCCCCAGACGCTGCTGTAATTAACTGCCTGAGCCTTGAAAAGCTTTTCTGAGCCGAACCAGAGCAACTGACATTTGTAAACAGTAGTTAGCCAGAAGAAAAAGGAAAATTGCATGTGTCATCCAGCTTTCTATCATATATACATTGTGAGGTTCAAAGGGATTATATTAAAACAAATATCTCAATGTTCTTATTTGTACCTGCCTTCAAAAGAGCAAAAAAAAAACTTTTAAGTAAAGTAGGATGGTGGGTTTCTCTCTTTATATACTAAGTCCAGAGATGTTTGCAGAGCCCAATAACCATGTGAGTGAGAACCGTTCCTCACCTGTCAACTGCATCCAGTGAGACATTCTACAGAAAGGAGTGCATTCACTCTTATAGTAATTTGGGGGGTAGATACTGCCAGCCCTATTTTGTAGACAAGGGAAAACTAAAACCCAGAGGTGAATAACACACAGTAAGGTGATTTATTTATTTATTTATTTACTTATTCATTTATTCATTCATTCATTCATTTACTTATTCATCCACCCATTCATACATTCAAGAAAGATTTGTTAG